>NCKU01000468.1:0-41202 GCA_003675995.1 Dinothrombium tinctorium | reverse complement strand
GAATTTACATAAACAATGTTTAGGTTAAATGTATTTGAAACTTGGTTAATAGTTCTCGAAACTCTCAACGCAAGCGCCGACTTCGGGTTTTCGAAAGCTGGCTAAATGAATTTGTAAAGACTGTAATAATACCTGTCCAACCTGAACTTGTACAAAGTTTTATTATTTAGTTTATTTCATTTATTCATTTAAAATGCTAATTATCTTTATTAATTGCAATAGTGTTTCAAATTTTTTCGCTTTCAACTTAACTCTGCTCAAATTTCAGCAAAAAAGGTTGTTTATCTTTAAATATCTTCAGAATACTTTAGTTACTTCACGGTATACAAAACATCCAACAGTTTACTTTGATCTCAATACGAGTTTAAAATAATACAGTAAAACCTCCCCTAACGGACACCTCTCTTGAGCGGTCACCTCCACTAACGGATACTAAAATAAAATACCCTCCTAAGTAAACTCAATTAAAGATACCCTATTTACAACGGTCACCTCTTTATAACGATCAGACTTTTTGGGCCATTGTGGTGTGCTTTGTAGAGAGGTTTCACTGTAGTTATATTCCTAAAGGTATTTAAATACAACAATTGAGGCTTCTTAATTTTCTTAAGATTAAGGCTTCTTAATCTTCTTCGTTAAAAATTCTTAATTTTTAGTTTTAAATAATCTTGCTATACTTACAACTTTGTATTTTTTTTTTTTCTAATTTTTAAACCATTTTTAACTTTTGCGCTGTCTTCACTAAGTAAAAAAGCAAATTTAAAGCATTATTTTATTATTTTACTCAAAAATCTTTATTTTTAGTTTTAAAACTGTAAAATTGGTCAATTCGGTTATAATGGTTAAAATCGGTTGAAATCGGTGAAATTTTGCTTCGTGATTTTGCCTAAAAATGACTCTATTATATACTTGACATGAATAAACAAATTGCGTTCGGTTATAACCGAAAAATTCGAACCTAGCAAATATGTAATTGTTAGAAAGAAATTTCTAATTTTAATTCAACTTTTTCTAATTCTTTTTTTTTACTTGTCGTTGTGAGTTCGCGAATTCACTAAACTCACTAAATGAGTTAATACATTCCCAGAAGGTGCAAACTTTTGCTTATCATGTAAAGACTTCTTGAAATTAGAGGCTACTGGTCAACGCACCACTGATCGGAAATGAGAATGTTCGCTGCTTTGAATGTTTTGAGGTAAAAGTGTGTTCCTATCAAATCGACTTTTTTTGGTGCGCGTTAATTGTATTTAACTGCAAATGAATGTGGACAAAGCGTTGATTAGAAGGGTGAGAACGGTGCAACTAAAGCGGAACCAGTGTTCGGCAAATCTCAGAGGAAAACACTATTTGGCAGCAAACACGAACGTGACGTGTTGTTACTTTGACGAAGAGTCACTTTGTTACACATTTGCAAATAGGATAAAACGAATGAATGGCGACGATGAGCGTTGCTGGTAGAGGGGCTCAGCAATGGGTTTACTGTCCTAATTCAATTATACTGACGTGAAACCGACTGTCGGAAGTCTCTTTGAAGTGAAGCGAGAAATAACGAAACAAGTGTCTAAACGCTGATTCCAATTAAGAAGTTTCGCAAGAATGCATTTGCAATGGTCGAAGCCCGCAAAGAACGCGTAATTCGCCGGAAGAACGAACAGTTCCGATGCGCGGTTTTCTGCGATCGCATTCAGCTGTGAATACATCTATAGAGCTGATAATGCAATAAAGTGAAATGCGTGTGCATCTGTTTTAAGCCTATAAAAGCAACGAGCAAAGCTCGACAAGCGTTCAATTATTAAATTATATTTATATTTGATTCAATAAGAAATTAATAAATACATAAATCAATAAATATAAACTCAACGAAATAATTCCACAACACTAATGCTGGCTGACTGGAGTCTAAAGAGTGGGTTCGCATTGTCACGTCAGTGAATTGTTGCTGGTATCGTTGGTGTTAGGAAGAGGCCACGAGTTTGGCGAAGAGACGTCTCCATTCGATGTCCAACTGTTAGACGAGGCATTCCTGGCTTTGTTCAAATACTTCTTCTGTCTTGCTCTCGAATTCTGAAACCACACTTGTGTCACACGCTTCGATAGACCAGTCAATGCTGCGATGCGTTCTAAGTCCTGTCCGTCGGGGTTCGAGTCGATCTGATGACAGAAGTTCAAATGTCAAGTGGAACAAATGGATAAACGTGTACCTGAAAGTTAGCTTGAAGTACTTGAAGCTGCTCCTCAGTAAATGTGGTGCGTACACGTTTCGTTTTATTCGGCTTCACTGCTGCACTAGAAGTCGAATCGTTGCTACTGGTGTCGAGTGTGTCCCCTTTATTGGAATCAAATAATTTACACGATTCGTTCTGCTGACCAGTTTTACCTTCTTTATTGATCCCAAAGTGCAGCTTACAGAGCAACTTGGTCTCGTTGCTCTGGTTGTCGATCGTGAATTGTTCGCCTGTACTCAACTGCCTTTGGCAGAGATCACAAGCAAAGCAGGCGAGATGGTAAACATGCGATGCAGCTCTGCGAACCTAAAAATTAGCTCAATCAATGTAATCCTATTAAACTGTTTGCCGTTCGAGTTTAACTTTAAAAACTCGTGTAAAACAGAAATTTCGCTGCTCACCCAATCGGAGGGAGATATTTGCCGAAAGCACTTTGAACATTTCACTGATTCCTTAATAAGCTTGAAGTAGTCTTCTTTGCACAGGATTCTTCCGTTTCTTAAATAACACGATCTTTCATGACTTAACGTTTCATCACATTCAGAGCATCTGCAACGAGGTATCGATTTGATTGAGCGTTACGAGCAAATCAAGAGAGTACCAAATTAAAGTGTGTTCATTCATACTGGAGGCAGAGCTAAAGCATTTTGTGCGAGCAAATTAATGCAATGAATTCATCAATTGCATCGTTTCACAGCAAATGTGCATAACAAGCAAATGTCCGAGTTAAAGTTTGAGTGAGTCTCAAGACTATTTGTGAGGGTAAAATGGAAATCGCTGGAAACAAGCATTTACGCACACGATTGACATTTGGGGAGCTACAATTGAATGTTTTGTTGGGCAGAGTGAGTCGAACAGCTATACCTCAGGCAGTCAATGTGCCATTGATGATGTCCGGAGACTAGAGCAATAAATGGTGAGGTGACCAGCGAGAGACCGCAACCAAAGCACTCCTGTCGACAAAAAATAATTTGGTGAATCTGCAACATGTGGTCAACTCGAGCGTTTATATGACATAAGCGGGGAATGAAAACGATATCCGTTAAAAACGTTTTTAAAAGTGATAAAATAGTGAAAAGGTGTGTTCGCAGTGCGAGAGAGGCGAGAGCGATAGAAGTGAGAGCCGCTATTGAGAGCGGCATTCGTCGAATGGTTTGCAGAGAATGGACGAAACAATGGAGAATGGTTTGACGAGATGAGGAGCCAAAAAGGATCGCAAATATGTAAAATTGAATGCTTGTTCGAGTCTATAAAAGCTGCAACAAGTATGGAGCGCTCGCAACAATTTGTTGTTGAAAATAACAAAGAAAGCGTGAAAAGGCAAAGAGAGAGAGAGAGAGAGAGCAGAGAGCGGACTCAGCCTTCTCGCGTCCACTTCACTCTTCACAATTGAAACGACAAAATGATGAAGTGTGAGACTACAAAATGCTTCCTCCATACAAAGAGTACGATGTTTTTCAATGTGTTCTTTTACGCTTTTATGTGTATCCTTTTTACAAAATGCAGATGCATATAACTCAAGGGGCTAACTTTTTCAATACTGTTTTCGTTTCGTTTTTCAACAGAAAGGTGTGATTGTCGCAAAAGTCAACTGCTCTCTACTTTACACTTCACTAATCGACTATTAGTCTCGATTCAAACTGCGATTTCCTCGAATCTTCGCTCAAATCTTATCAACAGTTTTTGAAATCGATCAAAATTTGCTTTCAATTCATCGTTTTATCCTCTCAATTTTATCATTCGCATAGATAGTGATGAAAAGATTTGAATTTTACTCGAAATGAAAAACTTCCAATTCACAGGTCCTGTCAGTAAGTCTTTCTTATTCATAAAACCAGTATTTTATCTAGATTATCTCAAAAAATATTCGTAGAAGCTGTAAACTCTCTGAGATAGCGTTCTCCATCAATATTTTGAGATTCAAAATAAGTGTTGCATTGATACTGAAAGATTGAATCCAAAGCAAAAAAACAATTCGACTTTTAGTGCCAAGTTGGACATTGTTTGGTTAAAGATTAAACAAGTCGCGTTTGGTGATGATAAAAATTGATGCAGATTTTGAGATTTTATTGTTATTACTTGCGAAAGTGTGGAAAAAATCAAAACATATAATAAGCTCAGTGCTCTTTTTATATTGCAACGAAATCTTTTTTAGTAAAAGTAATTTCGAATAGTTAAATGAATGGGTTCGACATTTTAAGAGCAAAGTCTTACTCAACAACTCAGAATTTCATGTTTTAGTTCTGGAAGTAACATATTTTCAGTGGACTACAACTTTTAGCGTCGTTCAAAAAGATAGATAGAAACAGACCTTTTCGCTGAAAACTGAAGAGTCGAGCTTATTTGAGTTCCGTCCGTCGTGTCCACAACTCAACGAGGTTTTATGTTCTGAGGAACAGTTGAGAGAGAGTGGCTTCAAGAGGAACCTTTCTTGACGAATCATTAGGTTTTAAATCAATTGCTCCCTGCTAGTAATACTTTTTTGCATCGCTTCCAGATGAGTGCAGAGAGATGAGCATATGAATTGGATGAACGCATTGGTATATGAAATTGTTGAATAGGTGTGCCGAGAAAAGTCTGTGGAGAGGAGCTTGCAGAAAACGAGCAGAAGGCGCTGAACAGTCGGTAGCTATAGCAAACGCGCATCGCATCCCACTGGTAGCACGTGGTGCATGGATTTCGGTCTCTATTGGTTGCCAATAGCGCGGATGATACCCAATGAATTGATAGCTGATTATAATAGCAAATTGAATTATATAAAGTTGGCGAGTTGAGTCTAATGAAGCGATGTTTGCCCTCATCTTTTCTTTGTTCTCCGCATTTCGTCAGTTGAAAGCAGGAAAATCAAATCTATTTGAATCTATAATATGGTTAAAGCTTTTTTCTCCACTGAAGCTGCCTGCTTTTTTGCTGCTTTTCAAAATAGTGAATACGAATGCTCGCAATGCCCGAAAGCCCCGAAATTAAGTTATACGCGGTGGTCTAATGATGTGGGTTTCACTTTAACGAGCCGTAAATAACGCAATTGTTTGCTTCTTTGCTTTCCTCTCGCTGACAGACAATTTCGGAACAATACTCGAGAGATTTGAAACCAACTCTTCCTCATTCAGCTCGCAATCAATCTTTAAATTCACACTTTTCTCTGACCGTCGATTCTCTTTCAAATGTTCATTAGACTGATCATAAAATCGTTTCAACACACGTCTTTTCAAATCATGACTGCAATTTGTCAGCTTTGTGTTAAAGATTGTCAAAACGAACAACTAAAAAAATCACTTTCGAGTTCTACTAAGAAAATGAGTGAAGATATCACACAGAAATTTCTAACTTTTCTGGATCGTGGTAGACAAATGATAACTAAAAAATTCATTTTAAAAGATCTATAGCAATTGTTTTCAATTTTTTATTTTTAGATTATTGATTTTCAGAATTCATTTGAACTCACCTACGAAATGAAATTTGCTTTAAAGAAAAGCAGATTTTTTTATTGAAAATAGTTTTCTTGAAGAATTAATTTTTCTCGAGTTTCGATGTCAATTAAGAAGTACGCACAACTGTGGACAAAAACATGATTAGTATTTTGTTAATGTATGCGCATTGTGCAACATTAAACTTTTTTGTCTAGAGTTGTACAAATAAAGAAATAACAAATACTTCATACCTCAAGATGAGCACAACATTTTTAAGTTTCTTCAACTTTTTATTGAATCACTAAAATTTTAAGTTTCTTCAATGAATGATAGAAAAAATTTTCTCAATTGCTTTTCAAAATCAAAATAATGAATAGTCAAAGAACATTTTTAAAAAATTGATTTTCGAAAATATATTCTTAATGAATTTCACATTTTCTTAAAAACAATCCAGAGAATCATTTTTAAATTTGATAGTTAAAAAAAGAGATTATCGATACTCCATAACTAAAGCAAAAAATCGAATTCAGACTAAATATTAAATTGGCTTTAATTTTAAATGATTCTTTTAAAGTGATTTTTAGATTTTGTGAAAAACTACAGTAATTAAGCTGATGCATGAATGTTGATTTGATTTCATGAATTTGTTCTATTCAAAAATAGTTTTTATCATCAGAAATTCAAAATAATATTTACTTAACATTTTATCTATGTTAAATTTTGATAAAGATCAATTTTATAGAAAGCATGCTGCAGTTGAAGAGCTTTCTTGCATTGCTCGCTATCGAAAGTTTTGAAAACGTTTCTCAAATCAAAAACGATAAAAATTATCAAATTTTAAATTTTTGAATTCAATTTCAACTTTCAAACATTTTCAAAAGAAGTCCAAATCGAAGGAAATAATTAGATGTTAATGAAATCTTTATTATCCTAATGGCGTCAAAAGATGTAAACATTTGCATTACTTTTTTTAATTTGCAATTGATCATCTCGTTATCCAAATTCTTTAAAACTTCAAAAATGAATGATAAATAAGTAATGAAAAAATTCATTTTGGTTTAACATTTTGGTGCACTCGCTTATAAGAGAACGATGATTAAAGTTCTTGTTTCTTATATTTAACATTAATTCAAAAAATTTGTAATCTTTTCCTTGTAAAAATCACTGGGATTGTTTCATTTCGAATAAAGCATTAATTTTTATACTTTGAGCTATACTTTTTGAATGTTCTTTGGCCAAATGTTAAAAATGTTTTCAGTCGAAATTTCATCTTTAGTTTGATATTTGAAAGAAAATAGGCAAAAGAATTTAAGTGTCAGCTTTTGTTCTTAATCGATTTATGAAAACAATAGACTAAAGCATGGAAATATAAAACAAGTCACTCGAGAAAGAGGCAAATGGTTACTGGAGTAACTTATATTAAAATTGTAAATTAATGTTTTGAATAAATTCAGTACAATTAAAGTTGATATCTATAATCGTTATTTGTTGTGATAAACGTTTTCAAAACTTTCGATAGCTCTTCGCCCGCAATCTTTTTTTGAATTGGCTTTATACTCTGTTAACTCAAAAAGAAAGGTTTCTCCATGCCTTAACATTATTTACCTTTGATTTTAAATGAAAAGGGTGTACAGCCAATTCAAGAAAAAACAGGCGCAGCGCTTTCTTGCAATGCTTGCTATCGAAAGTTTTGAAAGCATTTATCAAATCAAAATTGATAAACATTATCAAGTTTAACATTATGTGTAAAATTTGACTTAAAACACGTAAGACAGTGGGAACAATTCAAAAAATGATGAAGATATAATTATGAACTTGCATAGGTTCATAATACCAGAGAGATTTAATGATGTAGTAGAGCCAATGGTTACTGGACTCGGTTCTAGTAAAGTTATAAAATGAATATTTTGACTACATTCAATAAAATTGACTTCGATAATTGTTTATCAATTTTGATTTGATAAATGCTTTCAAAACTTTCGATAGCAAGCATTGCAAAAAAGGGCTGCGCCTGCCGACTTTTTATTTTTGAATTGGCCGTACACTCTGTCCGTTTTAAAATAAAAGAAAAATTAGTTTTAAAGCTTAGTAAAATCTTTTATTTTTAAATTAAGAGAGTGTATTACAGAATTAAAATAAAATGTTTCGATTATCGAAAATGTTTTACTGTGCTTACTGAACGACTGTGTTTTTAGTAAGATTTTTCTCTTTCAATTTAATCTTACTTTCATGTTTGAAAATCTGTGAAACTTCAAAAATATGAACATTTTAATTATAAAATACTTACGGTAAAAATTTAGAATTGTTTTAAATTGAAATATTTAGTGCGATTTGAAAGTTAAATCTTTTACCATATTTATGACCAAGCAAGCTTCTTCATAAATAATTTAATGTTTTTTGTAATATGTCATAGTAAAGTAATTTAATATACAACTAAAATGAAAACTGTTTCATAACTTTTTTGGCAATGTCGTTAAAGAAATAAAAAATGCGATTTGTATATCAATTTGTTAAGCAGAATTTATATTTGGAAAAAGAACCAGGAGCAACGGTAAAAATTATTCGCGAATTTTTGTCTATGGAAAAATCCCGCAATTTGGATGTTCTTGTTTTCATCGTTTCTAATTTGTTTCATTGCATAACTTTGACCTATTATGATTCAAAATTTCTTATTTATACTTCTGAAAATTTTCACAAAGTTTCAAAGATAGAAGGAAATAAATTCAAATCTTGTTGAAAATCATCCCATAGACTCAGTGTCTTCCATAAACTTAATTTAACTCCTAAGAAACGATCAATGGTCGCGCGAAGGGTCCCTTTGATTTGAAATCGCACAACCCTAGTTGACTTTGTTAGCTTCAACAAAGATTCTATGGGAGATGTTGCCTATGGAAATTTCATTTCGAGTTGTCCCAATGATTGTAAAGACAATCAGTTTGAAATTTTTACGAAAAGTAGCGTATTTCCTCTGATTATATGCCAAGGCACTATAAGCTCGAGTGGATTGCTAAAAAATGAAAAAAAGCACTTTCTGCTTCTGCTAAAATACAAGCTTCTGTGGCACTAAAACTAGAGGTAAAACGTTGTACAACGACCTATGGCAGAACCTTTCATTTTAGTGCCAGTGCATAAGATCTGAGGACTTAGGGCACTTTGATTGCAAACGAAGATTTGTACTGCGCGCATTGATTGCGTAAGACATTCGTCACATTTGTGGCACTCGACACTCAGTCGATTGTCTCGCCATCGCTCGGCGAACGAACATTGAAAAAGCGAAAGGACAGCTCACGATTCGGAATCGGTGTCGAAATGGAATCGAAGAGATCGTTGCTTTTTTTGCCGCTTTTCGCGCTTTCATTCGCTCTCATGTTTTGGGCAGTAAATTGTGATAAAAAGAAAGAGGTGAGTTCCGCTCTTCGCTCTCAACCGCTGTGCTAATTGTCGTCTCGCAACTAGATTCTCGCCGAAAGGGTAGAGTTTTTGACGGACACATCTTTCAAAAATCCTGTGATGAAGTTTAGTGAAGAAACGTTTCGAACTTTCGTCATCTCAAAAAGCATTCCTCGCAATTACTCGTTCGTTATAATGATGACAGCATTGATGCCGCAAAGACAGTGTCAGATTTGTCGACACGCGGATGAAGAGTTCAGAATCGTGGCAAACTCTTGGCGCTACTCGCCAATGTTTTCAAACAAACTATTCTTCGGCTCTGTCGACTTCGATGAATGTCCTCGAATATTTCAGCAACTGGGCATTAACACAGCGCCCGTGTTTCTCTTTTTCTCTGATAAGGCTAAAATGAAGAAGCCGGAAGCAATGGATATTCAAATGCTCGGTTTTTCGGCAGAAACTATTGGCAGGTGGATCTCTGAAAAGAGCGATGTTCAAATTCGTGTCATTAGACCTCCGAGTTATTCTGGTTCTTTGGCTCTACTTATTTTATGCTCACTCATCGCTGCTTTACTTTACATGCGAAGAAATAATCTCGACTTTTTATATAACAGGACTTCTTGGGCTCTCGGATCATTGGTATGCATTAATTTGTTTAAAATTTTCAGTGATTAACTTTCTCCACATTTTTATTGATTCATAACATAAATCTGTAGTGGAAAACTTTTGAAACAACTTTTGAGATTTTACCAACAACTTTGAAAACTTTATCTAATTGGTTAAAGTCTTGAAATTGATTCCATCGTCTTAAAAAACTCGCCATAAAATTCACATCTTATTTTTCATATTTGAAAAAGAATGTTTTGATTTTTTAACACGACAAACTTTTTGAAACATAACAACGCAAAGAAACCTTTCATTTTAGTGCGATCTTTGAAAACATCGAGCTTTTGATTTATTTGTGCTTTTGTTCATCAATTTTTAAAGCTCAAAATGGTCAATCTAAAAAATGTTATGAAATTTTATTTTTAGCTCAATTGAGAGCAACCAAAAAACTTAATTTTCGCATTTCTAGAACTGTTGAGAATTTCACTTCTTTTCACTTTTTAATGAACATCTCTATATACCTTTGTTAAGAATATCACAATTTTTTTTACAGTCTATTGTGTTTGCCATGACATCTGGTCAGATGTGGAATCACATTAGAGGTCCACCTCTTATGCATCGAAGCCCAAAAGGAGTTTCTTATGTCCATGGAAGTAGCGGAGGGCAACTGGTGATAGAAACTTACATTATAATTATATTAAGTATGTTTATTGATATTGAATCGACTCAAAAAGTTGAAATTGAAATTGAAATATCGATTAAATTTAAGACTGACAGTTTAATTTCATCTAAATTTGTTAGAGAAAGTTTGATTTATTTTATAATGACGATGAAAATTTTTTTTGTAGACAGTTGAGTTGAAAAATTCAAATCGATAATTTTGATTTTTTATTTAGATGGTGTTATTGCTTTCGGAATGATTCTCATGAACGAGGCTGTGAAAGGAAAAGGCGATCCAAAAAAGAGAAAAAGTAAGTTTGTTATGCACTCGAATTTCTTATTTTATTTGATTTGGCTTCAAAATATTTTCATAAATCAAACCATTTTACTTTTTAAAGAAACTAATTTTTGCTAATTTCAACTTACAAGTCAACTAAGCGATTTTTCATCTTTTTAAACGCCTCATTTCAATATTTCTTTCAAGAAAAAAAGATAAATTTCTGTAAGGAAAAGCAGCTTTAAAGCTCAAAATGGATTCAAGTGTAGCATGTTTGTTCAGTCGGTAGTTTTTGGGATCAAGTGCCTTTGATTCCAAATTTTCATGAATTTATAGCTCATAATACACTATAAGATCTATCATATATCTATTCCCTCACATTTTATGGCATGCCGGTGTGTCTTGAAATTCCATTCTCTTTGAATGTCACCTTTTTCACTTTATGCCGGCATGCTTTTAAAAACTTAACCATTTAAACTACAGTTTTAAATTTAATTTGCTTACTTACTTTGATCAATTTTTGTAAACATATTTCAAAAAGAATTTGTTAGATAAAAACTTTGGCCATTTTTTATTGATTTCTTAAAGCGGCATGCTTTATAACTCGATTTGACCGGCATGCCGTCTTATTTCGAGAATTACGGCATGCCATATATTGAGAGGGAATATGGTATGTTAAAAACTATTGTTGCTATGGGGAAAACCATTCAAAAACTTAAACGAAAACATTTATCTCAATTGTTAGTTGATAAATTCGTAATATCGCAAAATACTAACCGTATCATTACATACATAATCTAAATTGCCACCGACATTGCGTCTAATGTAAGCGCGTCACGCTTTGCTTTTTCTATCACTTTAGTTTTATGGTCCATTCGAATAAAGAGCAGACATTTTGTATTTCACCTAAATAATTTTTATACCTTATATTCCATTTCTTATTTTTAGATAAATGCCAAGCATTATAATTGAACACTTGCATTACTCTTTTGATATTTGATTAGATTCATTACTAATCATCACTACTAACATCATCATCGCTAAATAATTATACTAAACTGTGCAATAATGGCTTCATTTTGTAATGTAATTAAATAAAACTTAGTGGACATGTTGAAAGTTACAGCTCGTTTATGATAATTTGTTTCAAGAAAGTTTCAGTTTTTAGTCTTTTTCTATTTGTTCGATATACAGCCTTATATAGAGAAAATGGACCCTCTGCTCTAACAGTTGTTATGAGAGCTTATGTAATTGAATTAACTCTTGATTTTGAAGTGCTGAACAGTTTGCTTTCTACATTTAACACATGTTTTCTTCACAAATGTTACATCAAAGATTATTTTTTGGAAAACTCCACGACACGAAGTAGCGCTCATATATTTGTTCGATTTTTTAATTGATATATTCGATTTATGTGAAATATCCGATAATGTGAAAAATATTCAATTTTATTCGATGCAAAACTTTGTTCTGAGCATTCATTTCAATATTCGTATATCTAATATTTTAATTATTTGGAAAACATTTTTGGTCATATTCGATTATTTAATTTCGAAAAACTATCAATTAAATAACAAGCAGCTTTTTTAATCTACAGTATACTGCCATAGAGTCACTATGTTGTTACATTAAAAACTGCTTTATTTCAATATTAAATATATGAATAAGATAAACTACTTTTGGGTTCTTTTGTATCCCATGCAACCATTCCATACCCATTTGGTTTTTTAGATTTTTTTTTCGAACATTTAAAATTAGATTTTTCTAGAAACTTAAGCTTTTCTTCTTCGAAGATAGAAAGTTTTATAGACACAGTCCCTATTAGAGTTCCTATTAATATTTTCACACGAAAAATGAAAAATGATTTTCAACAACAAAATATGACTTGTGCTTTGCTTAAATCAAAGCTGTGGTCAGGAATCATTTGTTATCAGGAATCTTACGTTATTTTTTATAGCTATTCAAATTAATTAAATATTCAAATATAAATTGTTCAATTCAATTTTTGTTAAATTTTGGAAATCGCCATATTTTGTGTTACTTAAAGAATTAGCGAATAAAAATATATTATTAATCTAATATTTAATGCATTAATATAGAAATCAAATTAAAGTTTAATATTCATATTTCAAGAGAGGCATGCATTAAAGTGCCATTATTTCATTTTACTTAAAAAGAAGGAAAAGTAAAAAAGCTTCATTGGATTGAAGCATGTTTTATTATTTTATCATGATTAAGACTTATAAATTGTTTTACCGCTGCTGAAAATACTTTTCTTCAAGAAGATCAATTAAATTTTATATTTAAGTTTTATTCTTTTTTCAATACAATTTTTTTGTGAATTCTTTTTTGATGCAACTAATGTAAAAATAATTGTTGCAATATTTTAATATATGACAATATACAAATTTTCAATTTATTCTTACTCGAGAAGCAAAATTTTCGCTTGCTCAACTTGTGAAACTGTACAAACATTTGGCTTGCACAATCTTGAATTTGCTTGAAGAGCTTTCAATGGAAAGTTTTTTTCACGTTTCTTTATTGGTGTTTAAAACCTTTTTCTTTTCACATTAATTTTGCCTTGATTACTAACTACTTTTTTCATCCAACAGTAATGGCGATTACTGGATTGGGTCTGACAGCGATATTTTTTAGCTTGTTATTGTCTGTATTTCGAAGCAAAGCGCACGGATATCCTTATTCTTTCTTGTTCAAATGAAAAATTATAAATTATAATTTTTTTAACTCTGTCACAAACATTGAAGAAAAATAAATCAAAGTAGTTTTAACTGTGTACTTATCATTCGTTTACAAATTCTTGTCTTACGAGCAATCTTACGATGTGTTTTGTTCTTATTGCACAAAACAAGGCATTTTGGAAGCAGCATTTCTCTTATCGAATCAATGCACGTCAATCGCCAGGAGTGTTCGAAGCAATGAAAAGTGAACAATAATTAAAATTACATAAATTACGATTGGTGCTTCTGTCGGAAAAATCGCTGAGCAAATGATAAGAGTGGCTGCTTTTATGACACAAGCGATCAGCAGAGGTTTATATTCGAGCAAAAAACAAATTTCGTTTATTATTTCGCGAAGCGATCGCATAAGAAAGCATAACTTATCAAGGCATCGATTTCTTAGGTGAGTACTTAATAACTTTTTAGTTTCCACACTTCATTATACAATTGTTTAAATTATTTTTACTTCCATTTCAAAACTTGTACTGTTAATGACCGTTTCAAATTTCTTTCGTCATTCTCGTGTCATTTGTGTCAGTTTTGAATTAAACTTTTACATAAGTTATATGAAAGTATAATCAGCACAAATCGTAACGTTTTGTTAAGCGAATTTTGTTTTACAAGTTTTTGCAAGTGTAAATACAAAGTGATGGCTAAAAAAAGATGTCGATTTAAAGAAAAAGAATTGAATTTGCATTTTAGGTTTTAAATTTGTTGATAACGGTGTGTGTGTGAGAGAGAGAGTATAATTGCGGTGAACGCAAATGAAAGAGTGAAAGCGTGGATCGACACGTATATCAACTGCACGCACGAACCAAACGCTAATCGATGTGCGAATCGATTGAAACACGAGCGATTGTCACATGATGTTAAAGGAGGCGAAGTAAATGCACTCCTCTTCCAAGTCGCACATTGATTCGCTTTTTAATGGTTCGCTGAAAGAAGAATACACGAATGAAATGAAGATTGAGAGCAAAGCGCGGTTGTAAAGAACTCTCATTTTGACCAACGTTGCGACGAAAACTGATTACTTTACCATTCAAAGGTTGGACGCTTGCATAAACAGCGACTGCAGAAACATGTCTTTAGGTGGCGATGAATTGCTTGAGGACGGTCTGACCGCTAAACAATTATTAAATTCAGGCGATGGATTAACTTATAAGTAAGTGTTCTTCCTCACTCTGTTTACAATTACATTGAATTAAGCCTGTGATTCCTTTCAGCGATTTTTTAATACTTCCCGGTTTCATCGATTTCACCACAGATGAAGTTGTAAGTCTACTCTTGAAACATCATTCGGCGGCCACAAGTAACTCATATCCATTTTACAGCAATTGAAATCGCAATTAACCAAGAAAATTTCTCTTAATGCACCTTTGGTCTCTTCTCCTATGGACACTGTCACTGAATCCGAAATGGCAATAGCAATGGCTGTGAGTGTAAAGCTAGCAATAAAACTAATCTCATCTTTTCATTTTGTGAACATCTAGCTTTGCGGTGGTATTGGAATAATTCATCATAATTGTAGCACTGAATTTCAAGCTGCTGAGGTTGAAAAAGTTAAGGTAAGTTTCAAATACTATTCTAAATACTATTCTTGCGTTTACCTCATTCATAAAATTTGAATTTTTAGAAATACAAACACGGATTCATTCGAGATCCGGTTGTCTTCGGCCCTAATAATACTGTTCGTGATGTATTTGAAATAAAAAGGAAAAAAGGTTTTGGAGGTATTCCAATCACTGAAAATGGTCAAATTGGAGGTAAACTCTTGGGCATCGTAACTTCACGCGACATTGATTTTATGGGTCCGGATATGCATGATGTTCCATTGTCAAAAGTTATGACGAAGACGAACGACCTCGTTGTCGCTTCCTCAACAGTAACATTACACGAAGCAAATGAAATTCTACAAAGAAGCAAAAAAGGAAAATTACCAATTATAAATGATAAAGGCGAATTAGTCTCTTTAATCGCCAGAACGGATTTAAAGAAAAGCCGTGAATATCCTCTTGCCTCTTATGACGACAATAGGCAACTTTTAGTTGGTGCCGCTATTGGTACACGCGAACCGGATAAGGAACGACTAGATTCATTAGTTCAAGCCGGAGTTGATGTCATTGTCTTGGTATTTTTGTACTCATGCATTTATTTTTATCTCTCATTTATCTATCTTAGGACTCTTCTCAAGGAAACTCTATCTTTCAAATCAATATGATCAAATATATTAAATCAAAATATCCACATCTTCAAATCATCGGAGGAAATGGTTCGGATTGAAAAACTTAGGATTCTTAAGTATAAATTGTTTTATTCGCTTTACATTTAGTTGTTACTGTGGCCCAAGCGAAAAATTTAATTGAAGCTGGTGTTGATGGTTTAAGAGTTGGAATGGGTTCAGGATCCATTTGTATTACACAAGAAGTTATGGCTTGTGGACGTCCACAGGCGACAGCGGTATATAAAGTTTCTGCATACGCGAGGAAGTTTGGTGTACCTGTTATGGCTGATGGAGGAGTAGCTTCTGTTGGTCATATTATAAAAGCTTTAGCACTCGGTGCTTCTGCAGTTATGATGGGATCTATGTTAGCCGGAAGTACTGAAGCGCCCGGAGAGTACTTCTTTTCAAACGGTGTTCGCTTGAAAAAATATCGAGGCATGGGTTCTATTGACGCAATGGAGTCTTCTGAAGGAGCTGGTAGTCGACAACGATATTTTCATGGGTATTTTTGCTTAAGATTCTTGACCTTTATTATAATTTTTATTATTTTCAAGAGAAAAAGATAAAGTTAAAGTAGCGCAGGGAGTTACTGGAACTATAGTCGACAAAGGATCTATTCATCTCTTTGTGCCTTATTTAATTACTGGTATCAAGCATGGTTTTCAAGATATCGGATGTAAAAGCGTCGATGCATTAAAGTAGTTATCAAGTTCTTGATTATGTTGCTTAATGATTTGTAAAATCTAGGGAACTCATGTATTCTGGTGTTCTTAAATTTGAAAGACGGACAGTATCGGCGCAAATGGAAGGAGATGTTCATGGTTTATACTCGTAAGTTTTTGATTGTTGAAACTTTGCAACATAGATTTAAATAAGATAAAAATGCTCTTTTTCAATTTTAAATCTTCATTAGTCTCCACTTTATGTGATGTAATCAGAACGAGGTTAGAATTTCAGAGAAGCTTCACATTCGTTTCAAAGTTTATAGAAATAATTTTAACTTTTTTCAAACGATATAAAGGTAATTAGTTTAACGATGTATTGAGAGGAGAAACGTTCACTTCTTATTTTCATCGATAATTACCAGTCATTGACATTCATTGACAAATTGCTGTAGATAAAACGCTTGCCATAAACGAAGATATCATTATTATTGCTGTGATTGCTCTACACATTCGATAGAATCTCTTCCGTTAATTGTAGGTAATCTAAAAATCGAAAGATTCTTATGAAGTTAATTTCTGCTATAAAACTAAAAGAAATTTATGGCTTAATATTAAGAAAGAATTTCAAAAAAATTGATAAACAAAAAAATTATTGCTTTCGAAATGAAATTTTTACGAAATTAACTTTTAATTATATCTATGAAACTAAAATTCGTTGTTTGTCAAGTTAGAAATAAGAATAATTTTGGTTTTTTGGTTAATTTTTTTGGTTGCTTCAAAGCTGAAAATACTTTTGTAAAAAAAATTGTATAAAATACAATTTGTATTTTGATTGTAGATTGTAGATTTGTAATTTGATTGTAGATTGAAAATACAGTGTCAATCAAATTATAACAAAATGAAGCTGTTTGTTGTTTTTACGGGCATAAAAAATGTTTGAAACTCAAAAAAATTAAAAATTTAGGATTTACGCGCTTTATACACCATTTCAGCCGAGGCAAAGCTAAAAATTATTGAGATTTAAAAATGAAAATACATTTGAATTTTGCGCTTGAGTTTAAAAATTTTCAAATAATTCTTGTATAGCATTTATTGGAGAAATTAGATGATCATATAAAAGAAGTAAATCTTAAATCTGGAATCGAAGTTTGTGAGTTTTAATGTGAACACTCATATTAAATGCTGAAATCGTGATTCAATACATTTTTGAACAAACAAATAAGAGCAACAAATATAAGAGCAATGAGTGGGAAAACTTAGTAATTGAAGTAGAAGAATGTGTGGCTTGCTTTTTCGACCTAAATTTCTAATAAACATGTTTACATTTTCGTTTTCTAGTTTTGAAAAGAAGCTTTACTAAACTAAAATCTTGCCAATGGATGTACATTCCAAATTTATACTTATTCTGGATCTTTTTATTCAAAAGAATGAAATATGACGAAGTAAACTCCTCTTTGTTACTCGTGACATATAATTAATAAAAATGGACGCTTTATTTTTGACTTAAACTCTTATTTTATGAATTAAGTTTGACACAAAATTTTCGAATGAAAATTTTGTTGCACCAATGTAAGTGATAAGTACTGAAAACTTCTGCTAGATTTTTAGTGAAGTTCTTCAATCCTTCATATATTAATCAAATCATTTATTTTGGCTGCACAATGAACTTCAATTATTTTCTCCATTTGTTAATTTGTCTTACTTTCTTCCAAAACATTATTTTATGAATAGTTATGAAAAGTTTTTTTATGTAAAAACCGCGATAATAAAATATAAACTCGCGGACGAATGGCTTTTTTCGGTTTTTCATTGAATCTTTATAGAATCGCCTTTCTCCAATTTTGTTCAAGATTTTTCTCGCGAATGCAAATTGATGCAAATAAAATCGAAGATCGCATAGGTCGTCAACTAAACAGAGCAGATTTATAGTTAACACATAGTTTTGCCTCCTTTTCATGGCTAATTTTTCGCTTGAGATGGAAATGCAGTGAAAACAATTAACACATTTAGTGTTGGCCTTCCACTTAATTATCCGAGAAAACATGATTTCGCTCAAATTTTGTAGATTTTCTTTCGAAATCTAATAATCTAATTGATTTATCAGATGTTTTTCTAACAATAACAAGTTGCCATTTATTTAAATCATTCTAAAATTTTTTTCACCTTTGCATTTAAATAAAAGTTCAGCGCTTACAAATCCGCACTCCGGAGCGGTAATTAATTAAATTTCGATTTTAAGTGGACTTTTTGAAATTTTATTTTACCAAAGATGCTTCGAACATTAAGATCTACTGGAAGGTGCTCTATTCTTATCAAAAAACACGATTTTTAAATCCTTTCCAGGAAGTTTTTTGCAAGCGACCGGAAAATTGCTTAGACATCGCTATGGTTATGCTATCCATGGAGAAAATTAATCGTGTGGTTGTCTCTTTTACGAGTTCCTCGACATTATGAACTCAATTTTCAGTGATTCATAAAAAAAACTAAAATGAATTGTGATAGCACGAAAAGCGCTTATCAATTATGAAATCAAGATAATTCAGATGAAGCGGCGTGTCCACAAATGCTTACCGTATATCCTCAGATTATATGCCATGGCACTATACTTCGAGTGGAGCACAATTTGCTTAAAAATAAAAACACTTTCTGTAACTGGCAACGGTACCAGAGGAAATAAAGGTTACCATGGCACTAAACCTCGAGATATAGCGACGGGTGGCAGAACCTCACGCTATAATGCCATGGCATATAATCTGAAGATATGCAGTAACTTAACTTAAACATGCTTTGCCGCAAATCATAACAAAGTTGATTTTTGGACACGAATCGAAGTGTACAGTTGGCCACATAAGTATGTATGTTATCTTACCACTGAAAATTCATGTTTTTAATAACACTAATAACATATTTATATTCAATGTGAACCAAATGTACTTTCAAAGCAAAGAACCTGTTCAACCTATTTTGAATGACGAAACGTTTGACGAAAAAAAAGGTAAAAATTTTTCGCAAAATCTTTGCCTATGGAAAACTTCATGTACATGTAATTTCGATGTTTGTATTTTCATTGTTTTTGTTTGATGCTTATTTGTTCTACTTTGATTCTCAACTATAATTAGAATATCTATATGATACGCATTTGTAGGAAGTTTCATTCCTTTTTAAATATGAGAAGAGACTCAAATTTAATCGAGAATGCAAGTATGCCTCCAATGTACTTAATGTTAATTTTTGTAAAACGATTACTGCTCGCGCGATAAGCCGGGTTTTGAGAAAAATTGTGATACATGTGTTGACTTGTTTCGACGCGGATTATCCGTCATCTTCAAAATACGTTGAACAGCTCTTTTGTTGAAACAGATCGTTCGCGATACGCGAATCAGTTTCGTGACCAAATGCAAGTTTGTTTAACATTTAACATTTATTCAAATTATAAAGCATAACTGCCCCTATCATTTAAATTTAAGTTGTTGGAAGGTTAACGCAAACTTTGCGTTAAAATGAACAAAAATTTTGTGAAACATTATTTCCGTTCATTAGTTCGATGCATTCGATGAGCTGTTTTGTAAAATTTGCGCAAAAAAAAGTCGATTACTTTGAGGTGAAAGCACAAAAATGTTCGCTTTGTCTACAAACACTGCAAACAACTAACATAAGACAATGCGAAAACTGACTTGAAAGCGAAAGTTGAAAGGAACCAGACAACCTGAGTTCGATCGCTTTCACGCTCTAATCGAGAATCATTCTCTTCCTCCCTTTTCAAATCGATTTTTCATTTCAAACCTTTCATTTAGATTCGTTTCGCACAACGTTGAAACAACAATTGAGCACAGTTATTTTATCATAAAGGCAAACATTGTTTTGCTTTACAAGCAAAGGTTACGTTTCGTAGAACACTATCTCCTTCTTCAGATCTTAGGAAAGTGCTTCACTTGAAATTAGTGACCCTCTTTTTGCACTTGTTTTAGTGAATGAGGATGAAATTGAACCATATGGTTAAAGCAATAAATTCAACAAGTGAATTGACGCCATTATGTGATTTTCACTTAAAAACTTGTTAATTTATTGCTTTTACCATATGGTTCAATTTCATCTTCTCTCACGTAAACAAGTGCAAAAAGAGGGTCACTAATTTCAAGTGAAGCACTTTCTTAAGATCTGAAGAAGGAGATAGAGGTCTACAAAATGTAACCTTTGCTTGTAAAGCGAAACAATGTTTGCCTTTATGATAAAATAGCTGTGCTCAATTTAAATTAAGGCAGTATAAAAGTGAATGATTTGAAAATAAATTGAATTTACAGCGAAGTGAAAAAGCAGAGCTGAGAAGGGAGCGAAAGTTAGCGTTAATTGAATTCGAGGAAAAAGCGAAGCGAGAGGAGTGAAAGCAACGAGAGGGCGAATGAATGAAGCTGTGAGTGACGAGTTGCAGTTGCCGCAATTAAAAGCGTTTTCGTTCATTGAGCGCTGATCGACACCGTTTTTTGTCGAATACACGTGCAAGTGATTCGCGCGAAGAACGAAACGATCGCAGCATTAATCAAATTAATAAAGATGGACTCCGACTTCGAGGGTGACAATGAGCCCGAATATATGGTGAACGAATTGGAACCCGGAAGCTACTCGCTCACTGTGAAAGGCCTCTCCACGATAACGAGTGAGCTTTACTCATTCGCCGCCAAAAACATCGTCCATCTCTCCCTTGATTACAACGACATCGCTGAGATTCCATCCGACTTATGCGATAATTTGCGTTCCATCGAAGTATTTTCTGCCAAAGGCAACGCTCTTGAATCACTGCCAGCAAACATATCGAATTTAAAACTGTTGAAGAAATTGTTTCTCAGCGAAAACAAAATCTCTTCTTTGTCAAACTCATTTTGCCACTTACAGCTATTGGAAACGATCGATTTGCAGGGCAATAAGCTGCTTGCATTGCCAGAACAATTTGGATCACTCTGCAACTTAAAAGAGTTGCATTTGGACGAAAACCAGTTAGAGCAATTACCAGAGGGCTTTGCTTCGCTATCTAAACTCGAGATACTCGAAATTGGATTCAATAAACTTGCATCTCTTCCATCTGAATTCGGATCACTTCGTTCTTTGGGTGTATTGAATTTGATTAAAAATAGGCTCAATGAATTGCCATCGAGTTTTTCGCAGCTGCCAAAATTAAAAATATTGGATTTAACCGATAATCTACTTACTCATCTGCCTCAAAATTTCGCTTCAAGTACCACTTTGGCGAAATTAATAATCGATGACAACTCTTTGGAAAGTTTACCACCTTGGTTTCAAGAAATGCCTCAATTGTTGGAACTATCGTTAAAGAACAATAACTTGAGAGGGAAACCAATAAATGATACTTTTGGTAAAGTTAGTAAAAGATTGGTTTGCTTCGACATAAGTGGTTGCTATTTCGAAGAATTGCCAGAATCGCTATCAGAATGCAAAGAGCTCGAGTTTATTGATATTGGAAGTTCACTTTATGAACCTGAACGAAAGAAGAATCTCAGAAATGGCAATAACATCGAAATATTACCTAACAATTTTGGCTTATTTTTTAATAATATGAAGGAATTGTATCTGGATGAGTGTCAGATTAAAGAGTTGCCTGAATGTTTCGGACATTCTTTGCAAAACGTTGAAACATTGAATTTGTATATGAACGACCTCAGAACACTGCCAGATTCGTTTTGTTCGATGAGCAAATTGAAAACATGCATTTTATCGTTCAATTGCCTAAAGTATTTACCTGAAAATATTGGAAAGCTCCAATCTCTTGAAGAATTAAGACTTGATAGTAATTTGGTAAGAAAACATTTTACAACCTTTGTTTTGACTCACTTTTTTTCTGCTGATAGCTTTCATCACTGCCTCTTAGTTTTGAAAACTTACTGAAGTTGAAAACATTGGATTTGTATGACAATAAATTTGAACATTTTCCTGGAGTTTTGAGTAAAATTCCTCTGTTGAACACACTTAGTATTGGATTGAGTGTCAGTATCTAACGATTGAATTTGTCGCTTTTTGTACCCCAATTCAAACACAAAATATTTCTATTAAATACAGATTGCATCAATGGTAATTAACATTAGTACGGAAGTCAGTAGAGAAGTTTTGAGAAATCTTGAGAATGCATTAAAAGCAGGCGCCGAAAAGTGGAACAGACCTGAAAAGATAGATTTTTCATTCAATAATTGTAACGGAAAATCTTATATATTCCCTTCATTAGATGATAGTTGGGAGGAGGACCCATTCGATTTTTCGATCTCATCTGGTGATTATTGTAGTCAAAAATTCACAAATATTCTCTTACTTTTCTTAAACAGTTAAGGAAACAAGGAAAAATGCACACGAGTCATTTGACGCTTGGTTTAAAACCGTTGAGGCCGGTTGTCCAGCGAAGTATCACGCGAAACCTTTGAGAAAAATGATGAAAAAATCTCACGTTGAAGAAGGTCAATTTGATGACGCCGATTGAATTTCCATTTTACGTCGTTTTTTTAAATTCAAATCGAAACATTTTCAAATTTTTAGCTCTAGCATTGTTTTAACCTAGTTTTATTAGGAACCGCCCAAATTAACCGAGAAAAGCACTGCCATAAAGTTTTATTCGACAGAAGCTTTACATCTTTTAGTAAAGCTGAAATCGATTCTTGAGCATATTCTTCCATTTCTCATATAGAATTTTCATACTCGTTCCTAATTTGTATTTTGAGCTGTTTTATTGTTTTTTTTTGAGTTGTTTTATAGGTAGCTTTGTTTCCAGAGAGTTTGTTTTGCGAGCAAAACAAAGTCGCTTTTTTAGCAAAGAAGTGAAATTGAACAAGTACAACTTATCACTCGATGCACTGCCAATTCTAATACAGTCAAACCTCAATTTTATGAATTTTAAGCTTTATATTATTGGGCTACCTCTTTTTTTAATGAATACCTCGTTTTAATCAACGCTTTTTTCTGCAAAAAAGCGG
Organism: Dinothrombium tinctorium; assembly: GCA_003675995.1. Taxonomy (NCBI): domain Eukaryota; kingdom Metazoa; phylum Arthropoda; class Arachnida; order Trombidiformes; family Trombidiidae; genus Dinothrombium; species Dinothrombium tinctorium. The sequence continues at coordinate 18,039 of NCKU01000468.1, read as the reverse complement.
TTCATAAAATAGAGGTTCTATTGTATTTGAAAAGAACTCTCACTTTCGACACTTTTCGAAATCGATTTTATCTTTATAAAGAAAATCTTAATAAAGAACTTGTCTTTGTTCATGAAAACATTGGTTTAATTCAGATTAAGCATGATTATTTTCATAAGAATAGTAGTATAAAAACTCTTCTACATTTTTCTTTTTACGACTTACAAGAAAACTGCTTTTTTTTGTGCCCGTTCCCGATTTCAATGAAACTTTGTATGCAGATAGAACTTTATGAAATGAAAAATTTCGCCATAGACTTAATGTCAAAGTTTGCAAGCGAATAATTTGCTTCACGCGCAAAATTAGCCCCGACGATGAGGGTGATTCTTAATACACACATAAAGTTCTATCTGCATACAAAGTTTCTTTGAAATCGGGAACGAGCACAAAAAGTAGTTTTCTCGTTAGAAAATCATTTATCTTTATGGATGGTAATTTTACGAAAAGTTAGAGTTGGAATGATGAAATAATTCTACTGATATTATAGAAGGTATGTGAATTAAAACACATTACTAGGCGCCGAGTTTTTTGGGGTTTCCTAAATTTTTTAAAATTTGGGACATATCTGAATTAAAAATACATATTGGATTTAGTCACTTAATAAGAAAAAATAAATTTTTACTTTCCAAAATTCCCCGAAAAATGAAGAATTCACTCAAATTCCCGAATACAAAACTATAAATTTATAAATAAACTTAAATTTTAAATCTGTTAAGAATTGTTATTTAGAAAATTGCCAAATATTAACTCATTTCTTTCTTTTCAAAATTTTCTCCTAATTTGCCGTATCTGGTTTGATTCTTTTTTATATCCTTGATTTTGATAAAATTCTATTGCATTTTACCCTTTTAAATCCAAAATTATATTTTTGATACTTTTAAATTTTTTACTTGCACGTGATAACTGAGCAAATATTTTTTGTATTAAAAATTTTATCTACTTTTCTTTTACCTTTTAAATTGTTTTTTGTTGACATCTCTTTATTTCAAGGAACTATGACCAATTAAATTTAACATGGAAAATGGTTTTTTGCTTATAGCTCGTGTACACGTGCCCATCGGGTTTATCTGATAGACTTTTTGTTTCTTTGATTATTTCTATCGTTTGCTATGGGTTTGACTTTCTACGATCACTTTGAATTTTTAAGCTCAGCATCGCTAAAACGCCCCTCGAGCCCTCTGTCCCAATTCCAATTTTTTTCAATCTAGGACTTACAAGGCACACTACTGAACTGTGAATGGCTGATTTTAACCAAATTTTGCGTATAAAATTTTCACACAAAGAAATGCATACTAAGTGATTTTAAGATGCTTTATCGTAAGTGGTCGCGAGATATTTCAGGTCAAAGATAAGATTTAATATATTTATAATAAATTATTTAATATTTTATTTAATTTTTTATTATAAATTAAATTTATTTACAATAAGTGAAAGCTCGATGGCATAGTGATACCGAGCAACAGCTCTTTCAACACAGGCTTTTGGTTCAAATCCAACTTTTCCTATTCTATTTTGCTGTAAATTTTAACTTAACTTTTTATTTTGAAGTTGATTCTTTAGAAACAATTATTAAAATTAAGCATCTGTGGGTAATTTTATAAACAATCTTTCTTTAACTCATTTCTTTGTGCTTTCAAAAGTTTCATTAAAAATTTTCTAAAAAAGGTCGGAGTTACAATCACCTTATCATTGCATATTTCTTATCATATTTTCTACTTTTTTATTTTGTAGTGAATGAAATAATTTTTAATTTTTATTTTTAAAATAAATTTAAAAAATGTTAATACAAAATAAAAGTTAAAATTTACAGCAAAATAGAAAAGGCAAACTTGGATTTGAACCAAAAGCCTTTTTGTTGAAAGCGCTGCTGCTCGATACCACTATGCTATCGAGCTTTCCCTTGTTTGTTGTAAATAAATTTAATGTAGAAACACATTAAATCTTATCTTTGACCTGAATTATCTCGCGACCACTTACGATAAAGCATCTTAAAATCACATACTATGCGTTTCTTTTTGTGAAAATTTTGTATGCAAAATTTGGTTAAAATCGGCCATTCACAGTTCACTAGTGTGCCTTGTTAGCCTATCATGTGTAGCCCATTAAAATTAACAGTTTTCTCGCTTACACCATAAACTTTGATTCAAAAGTTATTACAAAAAAGTGTTCGGCTTTTAAGGAGTGAAAATTCATGTGAGAATACATAGATAATAATTCTCTATATGTCCATAAAATCGGCGTATGGCCTATTGTTTCTTTTCAGTATGTTATTGGCCTAATTTTCTACACGGACACTAAGCGCTTTTGTAATAAAGAATAATTTCTTCAAAAAGGTTCAATCTGCCAAAAAATTATTTTTCAACATAATTCTGCTCCTACCCGCATATTTAAACGTTTCGAAAACTTTTTGTTTAAAAATTTTGGCGAATAAATAATTCGCAAAGGACTTTTAGTTAATTTGACTTTCGGAATGCGGATTTGCCCCCACAGATTTTTAACCTTTTGAAGATGGTGTAAAATAAATTAAGGAATGGAAAGATGAGGATAATCGGAGATTTAAAAACTACTTCCATCCATTTAATCAATAGTGTTTGAGCAGAAGACCTCGAGAATGTCCGAATAAGGTTAATCGAAAATAGTACAGATGATATCGGCAAATCCGGTGTCAAATGCATTGCGAAAACCGGGCTACTTAAGGGCGAGATCAAGATTGGGCGATTTCAAATATTCAAGTTATTTGATGAAAATGTATTGCGTTTTAATTCACACATCCTTTACAGGTATAACACACTATCCTACAAAGAATTCTGTTTTTCCAACTCTGCAAATTAAAATAGATGTATAAATGAGATCGAAATATAAATCCAAAATCCGCATGTTCCCCGTAAGTTAATGGACTGTCCCATTCCCAAAATCCCGTACCCCATAAAATCATCCCATAAGTTTAACTATTTATTTGTTGAATCCTTAAAGCCGCAATAATTGGCAAATAACAAAGATGGGCAAATCATTACCACGAATTTCATTTCCAGCTCGAAATCATTATTACAAATTTTTAAAACTTACTTCTAAATAATTACCAAACATTCCCGTTCTCCTTTACAATTTATTAACAAGACTGTTTCACTTCTTAAAAACACAGACATTCGCTCTTTTTCACTTGATCAAATTTTGTAAACCTTAAAAATATCAAGCGTAAAATTAAGCCCATATTAAAAATATTGGAATGATTATAGTAAAACCTCCCTGACCGCCACCTGTCTTAAGTGAGTAAACTCCAATAAAAGCCACAAAATAAAACAACTTCTTAAATTAATTCAATTAACTTCAATTCAATACATTCTTCAGAATGCCACCTATGTGCAAAGTGTAACAACCCCATTTTTGGAACTCTAGTGGTCGTTGTAGAGCAGTTTTATTGTAATTTTATAATAAAATAAAGCGAAATATATAATGAAATTTGGATAAAATCTTAATGAGGTAAATGGTTCAGTCGAGTTTATTTTTTATTTTCTTAGTTATTTAAAACGAAATTTTTTGAGATTGAAGAACCGACTCAGGCTAATCCGATTTATTAAAAAGGACCTGCTGTGTGAACATCTTGAAAAATGAATTTGCGCGTGTAGAGATAGGAGTGTAACCATGTTTTGAAGTTATGCATCTATTGCCAACGGTTGGAGTTCACAGTGAGGACATCAAACGGAAATCGAAAATTGGCGAAAATTTGGACCGGAATTTTAAAAAATTAAGAAAGGCGCGTTTTTCGAAAACAAGACATCGATACGAGCGCGACCAATGAGCGAAAGGCAATTACTGGATTTTGTTAGTCAACAATTCACAAAACGAAACGAAAGCGCGTTTTTCATTTTAATCTAACGACCTCAAATTAAATACATTTCGATCGTTACTCGACGCTTGAATCGACTGCTGAGGGCAAGAGACAAGCGATCGGCCGCTGTGTGCCCACCTTACGAATACAAATGGCTCCAATAATGAGGCGAACGAAATCAGCAAAGATGGCACCGAAAAACGAGCACTTTGGTGAATTGGACTCGGCGCGAATCAAACTGAACGACGTTTTGGATCACATTTGGAAGGAAGAGAATGTGACTGAAGAGGATTACGATGTGGACGACGCCTTGGATTCGTGCCCATCGCCACAAAACAAAATGAAGCGATCGCGCGGACCGCGAAAGTAAGCTTTTCAAATCGCTTTCGTTTATTTTCACTCTTTATTTCATTCAAAGAACTAAAAAACGAATGAGAGAAGATGGATACACAAAAACCTCGTCTTTCGTTGTGAAGTTATTCGACCGAAGCATAGATTTGGCGCAATTTAGTCAAAGCTCAGCGAATGAAGACTCTTCTCTATATCCGGTTTGCAGAGCCTGGATTCGAAACCAATCTCAATCACCATATTTCGAAGATATGAATGATGTCACTGAAAAATACACCAGTGATGATGGCGAAAACATCGAAAAGCCACCGGGAATTCTCACTTTGCCGCCTCCGTTGCCTCTTCCTAAGGATGAAACAAGTGGTTACGGTTGTGTGCGTATTCCAAAGTTTTCGAAAGATCACCGCGTCTGCAAATCACCTATTGACGATGCTCTTAATAGTAACAAAAATGAATCTTACCACAACCTTCTGGAAAACAATTTAACGCACTGGAAGCAAGTGAGGCAACAGTGGAAAAGGGCGATTCAAGACAATGAGGCGAGATACAAACACAGCTGTAATATATTGCAGGCGATGTATGAAAGGTAGTGTTTTTAACGTTATTTACATTTTAACGAATGGATTGTGTTTAGTTTTATTTTTTATTCCCAGTTTTGCACCTTCATTCAAAAAAAGTTATTGCGATGCAATCCTTCGTCAAATAAACTTTTTTTGAACACCTCGATTCAACAAAAAAGTGACTTTCATGCAAAATTGTTTTAATTTTCGTTACTCTTCCTCACTTTTGAATCAAATATAAATGTATTGAGATTTCGTTTTTATCTTTAGTAGCCATTTAAGGCAAAGATTTCAAGAGATAATTTAGATTAGTAGCGTTAAAATCTCTCCGTATTTAAATGGTCTTGTTTAGGCAGTAAAATAGCTGCTGTTAAATCGATTTTAACAAATGTCAAAATTTTTTTAAAAAATTCTTAAAAGTGATTGCAGTTTGGGCTACATTAATATTCTTTTCTATTCAAAATTTGAATTTCAATTGAGCTTCAATGTTTGAAAGAAAGCATTTTGAGGTATTTTTTTTAACTATATAAACGAAATTAGTTTGATAGTGAAATAATTTCATTTTCAAATGGTGAAATAATTAATGAAAGTTGATTTGAAAGCAAACCCAGACACTTGTTTTCATTCTCGCTCATATTACGCACGTTACTGAAATGTGCAGTTCTGTAATTTTTTCGCATCGAAGGCTGCGAGAACAAATTGTCTTAATGTTTTCGCAGCTATCGTTGTCGTTATTTTGATTAATTTTGTTTATGCTTTAATAGATCCACTAACGCTCAAACGGAGTTGGACCAATTGAATAAACCACTTGCATCAATCAATGATCAGGTGTAAGCTAGCATTGATTCGATTACGAACGAGACATCGCCCGTATACTAAAACTGAATCAAAATTTGTTTCGTGTACTTTGGCTTTTCTGATATGAGTACTGCTAAGAATATAGAGGAGTGAAACTACACATGTGTGTAACACAGCGTTTATTGAAATCGAAAAATACAGATGATTTTAACAAGACAAACAATCCAATACCATGTTTCTTATTTAATTTACTGAAATATACATCATAACAATAATTTACATTTAAAGATTGCGGCGATTCCTTTCACTATCACCGTCTCACTTTTTGCACACACATACGTACGTGAAAATACGTATCGTTAACTGAAGACACTTGGAAGCAAAAATAAGTGATATAGTGAAAGGCTCGAATCTAGTCAATGTACCCAGGAGCGATTCGATGATGCCACGGATGTGGTCGCGGTCGCAGACCCATGAAGGGGGTCAAAATTAAAGTCGAGGTTCCCATCAACACTCAGCTCATGTCTAATGACTTGATCAACGTCGCATTCAAGTCCACCATGCAGTGAATCGAAATTAAGGTCCAAATCGTTTGGCAACGGATTGTTGAGGGACAGGAGGTGCCCCATCACTTGGGTGGCAGTTGAACCGAGCGATGTCAAAGACAAATTTGCTGAAGATGAAAGCAGTGTTTTGTTCAAATTTGAGCGTGTAACGCTGTTTTCGAGACTTGGAGGGCTAAAGGTTCCTTAAAAAAAGAGAAAATTGATAAGACACTTCGAATGCGTTAACGGATGGTCTTGTTACCTCCGTTTTGAGAGTTGGCTGTGTGATGTACAATCGAGTGATGTTTGGTAGTGTGAAAATTTGAGTTACTTGATTGAGCGACAGACGACAAGGTGTCCATGCTTTGACTGGGAGATAATGACGGGGACATATTTAAGTTAAATGAATTACTCGATGTAAGCGCATCTCCCGTCAAGAGCTTCGATGGGCTCCGCGGCGTGTTCACCGTGTTGAGCGATGTCAAAGTCACACTATTTTCAACTGCTGATGGGTTCTGAAAGTACGGATCGCTGCCATTGCGCGTCAGTGTTCTTGAATTGCCGTTGAACGAGTTCAATTGCGAGTTGTAGTTATTCAGAGTGGTGTATGTGCTACTGTTAATTGACACATGCGATGAATTGGGAGAGAGCTGATCTCCTGTTGGACTCGTTTTCGTAACGTTGAGGAAAGCGTTGCCACCGAGTTTCATTGTGTTTGCCATTTCGACAAGCTTTTCTGTATTGTACTGATCCTGTACATCACTGGTATTATATAGCCTTCCCAATTCCGTGGTGTTCCATCCACTTAATGGCGAAAGAGGAGGCACCTGAATAATAAATCAGAAGTATTACAACACACGCCTCAGCATCGACTATAGCACCTGACTGTCGTGCATATCGGATTCCACTGCAGGTATCGGCGACAGTCGGCCGCAAGAACTCGCGTTCGAAGAAGCTCGGGGTCTGAAGTCTGGACTTAGCTGGAAGCCGGGGTGAAGTGGCGACTCCGGAAACATGTCCAAACCTTCGGACACGGACGAACTTGGACTGGGAGTCGCATCAAGCACCACTCCATTGCGCAAAGCTTCAACTTTCTTCTTTACTCTTCCCCGCTTCTTTTCATATTTTTGAGTCTCCATACTCGTTGCCCGTCGTCGGGCAGCCTTCCCAGGTTTCGCATCTGGATTGATCATCCACCACGAACTCTTTCCAGTGCCTTCATTTTGTACTCTCATGAACCGATTGTGAAGCGAAAGATTGTGGCGAATTGAGTTCTGCGAGAAACAGTGTTTTTAGAGAAGTGCGGCAAGTGGACTCGAGAAGGGCAGCGAGCGTAGCCTGCAGCAGAGAATGCAGTGAACACTGATTCGCAGTTCGCACGCAAAGCCACCATCAGACGAATTCTGCAAAGCTTCTAATTACTGCCGCAGTTATGAGTGCAGTAAATGATTGCGACATAATCGAGACACAAAGGTTGCATGGAGCTGCGACGAGTCGATCACAGAGTCGAAGCTGAATGGGGCTCTTTTCTGCATGTGTTGAATATGATATACCTGTTATAAGGGGTCAAAGGAGAGGTCGTCGAACCCGCGCCAAGGACGAAGCCTGATCTGCAACTAATCTAATCTCTGAGTTGGCTTAACATGCGAGTTATAGCTTCGACCACTAGCAGGCCGCGAATTGACGGATTCCAATCGTGATTCTCTCTCTATCATGGCATGCTGATGCCGATTATAGTCTGCGCCGATTGCAAGCAATGATCTCAAATGCGATCGCACACGTGGTCACTGGCAAGTGGCCCGAACTTGTGGCTAACACTTGTTCACAACTGATCCTTAAACAGAGTTCTGCGAAGAAAAAGATACGTGTGGTGTAGTCTTTCACTGAGCTGCATTGCAAGACAGCAGTGGTCTGCCAACAAGTGCTTCGTGTGCTTGTCGACAGCGAACTCGCCGCAATGAGGCAATTTGCTACGCTTCATCAGCGAAGGGTTTCTCTGCCTTGTGCTCGCAGTGTTCGAGTGTGCGGTTTACCAGCGATCGACTCACAACGGTCATCGCTGGTCGAGCCTCGAGTGCCTCTAAAATTGTTTAATAGCTTTTTTTCAACAATTAGGAGGGTCAGTGAACACAGAAGCTTCCCTTTGCCATCAATGATGGATTGACGGGTGTGCAGAGCGTTTGCTCGGCTTCAATCTGCGTTTGATCCATTGTCTGCCCGTGTCAAGAATGTCTAAACGCTGTGAATGCAGTAATCTATTCGCGATTAAGTGTGGCATCAATTGATGAGCACTTAACTGTAAAATGCATTTAAAAGCAATGATTGCTGCAAAGCTTTGATAAACAAATCGCAATTAATTCGCAATCAGTTCGACTTTCCTCAAAGCGATTCTCGAATCAATTAACAAAAATAAGTCGCCATCAAAGCGGCCTCCTTTGGATCGCAGCCAAGGTTCCGATAGCGAACTTGTGTTTACGTAACCAGGCATGGATTGCAGAGCTTCACCGCAGTCGCAACTGTTATCGCCTCTTTGGCAGCGATCATCGGATGCCGTTTCAAGGCGAATGCTATGAACGCGGTGTTTGCGCGGCCGGCAATGAGCAGTACACACTCACCAGCGTCAGTTACTCAATTACTTCCTCCACATTACGTGCGCCCCTTAATAATGCTTGCTGTGACCGCAAAGTGAATACACCTCTCGAGGCGAAATGTATAGTTGCAGTCGCGGAAAGCGGTGATTGCGGCCACGGCAAGTGTACGGCTAAGACGATCGACACATTGGCAGAGGGCAAATAGTAATGAAGGCGGTGGATGAAGGATGGAGGGCAGTGATGGAAGGGCAGTGACCCATTAGTTGCGGCGTCGATGGGAAAGGAAAGGGGATAATATTGCGACCTCTGAACGAGTGCGGTTCGCTTAACAAAATATATCCATTATTATATTGATTTAGGCATCGACTGTATGCACAGACATTCGGCTCAAGTCCAGCAGTCAGAAAGGGATTTGCGGATCACAGCGCCTATGCAGTTTCTTTGACCATTGCATGCGGTCGCTTTGAAAAAAACACGGTCATTCTTTTTTAGCCGTTCACCCGTCGACATATGCCGCCTTTCCCACGTACACGCTATGTGAAGAGTTGTACCTGATGGCGATTGCGATGATTATGCCATCGCTGCGAAGCCATCAGCGTGTGTGCACTAAATTTAAAAGCGATTTATTTTTAGTTGTTTCATGGCCGCTGTTTCGCAGATAACCTCCGCCAGAGGCAAGATGCCCTCGCATTCCTCTGACGAAGACGATCGTTTCATTACACAATCGCAGCCTCTTCGCTTGAAGTGTGCGCGACGGCCGGCATCGAACGACGAGTGCGGCCCGAGCGAGGCGTGCATAACGCGCGGGTTCACGAAAACGTGCACCAATTGTGACAGCAATGAACTCGCGTTTCTTTTAAAGTCGAACGCTCCTCGAAGTCGTCTTCGCTCGCAGTCTTTGTCGCGAAGAAGTGCAGAGGAGAGGTGTAAAAAAGAAACGGGTGCACACAACTCGACTCCACCCTTTCTTATAAATCTTTTTTAGAGGAAACTTAACAAAAACTTTCCTTCTTTGAGCCCCTTCTCGAGAGAAGGGTGCAATTGGTGAAACGGTGGCTTCAATGCGGAGGGGACTCAATCCAATATTAATCCCGCTCTCATCCTTTCACACATACTTCTTCAGCGACAACTCGTGCAGCAATCGCATCGATTTACCCATTCTTCGCACTTTTGGGGAAGTATCTTCGAAAATGAGGGAAGCCAGTTTTGGGCAGAAATTGCCTTCAAATGGGATAAAGAGCAGGTGGTCACCAAGTTAGATGCAAATACTGCGCGACCAGATTATAATCTCCTAAACCCAATCGTTTTTTACACGCCGCTCAAGAGTCGGGTTCGACTCCACTTCAAGCGAGAACTCTTTCGTACAACTCGTGTCCGCAGACAGACAATGCGGCCACGTCGGGCATTGTACTCTCACTCAATTAAGGCACGGCACAATGAAATGATTGCAGGCCAAAAGGCAAGTGGTCACTCTCACTGCTAGCGCCGGTCTTCCGACAGATGTTGGCGAATCGAAAGGCCATGGTTTATGGGTCAAGTTTAACGAACGCTTATTGTCGGATGCCGTGATCAGCAACTCTTTAGGTGAAGAAAGCGAAAGCGCAAGAAACTTGCTGTTGGGTGGCCACCAACGCAATAAATATTGATGACACCATTGTTGCAGTGAGAGCAAAGGATTAGCGCGGCCGTGACCTTTGAGAGACAGTGAACAGTGAAAGCAGTAATCCTTTGAATCTGGTTCTGCAGGTTAGTGAAGAACTACTCGGGAACTAAGTCGATAAGTCGCACGCAGCGAACATATAGCGAACTTTTGGCGATCGCTTCACGCGGAAGATATCGCTATTTCCTGCCGTGAAACGGTCTTTTGGATAAAGTTTTTGGAGTTTTGACTTTTATCTGATCGGAGAAGGAAGACCTCGAAATGGAATGTCGCCGTAATGCATCAATCAACGTTCGGACAAGTCAAGGATTGTGGCGTAGGCAATGCTCAACTTGCGAACAGCTATCTTATCGACACATTCGATACCGAATCCAAGCACTTCGTTAAGCAGCGATCGAAAAACTAGCAGTGACCGCCTTCCGGGAGGACATTAAGTCTGCGGTTGGTGAGGGCCGTTTGGTGAACAATATTACTTAATGTCCTTCAATTATTAATGAACAGCACTTGGGTTTATGTATTCCTCACATAGCGCAATCAATGGCAAGAGGCCCGATCAATTGTGGCACTCGCTCTGCATACCGAGGCTTGAGAATCGGTCACAAATCTGCATACCTCTCATGACAGCGATCGAGTCGACTTATCGCCGAGGGCAGCGGTCGCGCGACTGCAGCGGGCAGCGGTCGACTATCGCGAGCGCAATTCAAAACGCCAGTGAACGCGATGAAACCGAATATCTGCAAATGCCGACGTGTTTCCCTCTTCACGAGAATGGCACGTCCTTTCAAATGGCTGCTATCTACTGCACGATGCGATCGATGAGCGAAATGAGCGAAGACGCACGACGCGAGACGAGTGCGCCATTTAACTGCTTCTGTCTGCCACCGACTGACCGTGTGTCGGTCGTGCGATGACAGACGTGAAACGCTCGACGAGCGATGTCTCCCGCCACACTGCACGGCGGCCAGTGTAGAAAGAAGTCGCAATCGGGAAATTGCTTCTCGCGTTACGCAACAATTGCGAGCAGAGTGTGGATTGATTGCATCGCAGCTGCGATTAATTGACGTGAATTGAGAGAAAGTTGTGCACAAGGCTGAGGGGCACAAAGCGATCTGCTTGATCACAAGTAAGCGCGGCACTCGCGGACAGCGGGAGTGATTGGCAGCGCACGGAACTTACTTTCCAACCCGCGGACGAGTTGCTGTCGCCTTTGTCTTTGAAGTACGGCACGTTTTGCACCATCCAGTCGTAGATCTGTGATAGGGTCAATCGCTTTTCGGGCGAACTTTGGATCGCTTGCGTTATCAGGTCGGCGTAAGACATGTTTCCCCATGCGTTGCGCCGCGACGAGTTTTTCTTCGGGCCACTGCCCGCGGCGAGCGCAGCTTCGGCCGCTGTCTCGTGCGCGGTGGTGGGTACCTCGGCACCGATCGCGTTGCCGTGGCCGGCTGCGTCGAGAAGTCGCACATCGCTGAGCTCGTGATCGTCCTTGTCGGCGGAGAGCGCGTCCTGCACGTCGGGGCGCGGCAGCGGCCAGGTGTTGGAGCGGGCGCGGAACGGGCTGTCAAAGCCCGCGTCGATTTCCAATTCGATTGAGTCCATGTCTTAAGTTGCTTCACGTGATGCTGCTTTCACTGCTCCATGTTTGCAGCGCGCGACTCGTCGCGAAATGCGATGCGAACAGCTAAAGATCAGAGATGTTTCTGCGAGCGTAGTTCTTTCAGACGCAGCTCGCGCACAGACCACGACTCGCTCCGTGCGCGTCACCGACATATCATAGCAACGGGGAGGGGCCGACACGAGGTCGGCTCTGCTTTATTCGCAACATAAGGGGTACACCAAACGTTCTCACGAAGGTACACCGACTGCAGCACCACGTGCGCCGATTGGGCTACGGGCTGCTCGCGGCCTCGTCCACCGACCACGGCACGCCGCTCAGCAACTTGTCGCTGCTCCAGTAGTAGAACGGCGGCCCTCTCCTAAAGCAGCTATTCTTCACTAGAATCTCGTCTCCGTCCGCATAGTACATTATGTACAAATTGCACATCTCGTCGTCGGCCGTGAACCCGACCGCCACCACATTGTTGCGAGTGTTTCTCATCGTGCACCTTGCCGCAACCACATCTCCTTGCTCCACTGTCAAATCGTTCTTCACAGGGTAGAACATCTGACACAATCAATTGCGTTAACTCACTCTCAACTTGAAACAAATTAATTTTGCATTACACTAACCTGTGGTTCTTGAGGAGAGTGCTTCCCGATCAGCATCCAATTATCTCCACGTACTCTCCAGCCTGATACCATTGTTCCCAGTTTATGAGTGTGAGTCCGAAACGCAAATGGATGAAGCACGACCGGTTCTTGGATAACGCAAGCTGTTTCCATATGTTCTGCATTTTTTTATCGTTAATTACAGAATGAAAATTTAAATCGGGTTTTACCGAATGCCAGAGGGGGAATAAGTCCTCCGGTGCCCATGAGTAGAACTCCTGCTCGCTTCTTTACCCTGTAAACATTCCACAATTAAACATAGTAAAAAGGCCGTTTTCTGCGAAAATTTTCCGAATGTCCCTCGTTTTAGATTATATCTCCATAACTTGTAACGTAAGCGTTTCTCGTCACTCTCGACAAAAACATTCGATTAAGTTTAAAACATCGAGTGGTTCGCAGTGATTTTGTTTTGAGAAAATTTTCTCGTATTAGCTATGTGAGGCGCGAAACAAATTTTTCCTAATGTTCGTTAATTTCGCTTTTCTGCGCTTAAAAATTGGCATTTCGAATTTTTCTTAACTTTTCAATAAAAAAAGAGAAAAGAATGCTTAAAAGGAGAGCGTTTCTTCAATGCGAAAACAGCTTTGACATCAGTCAAAGTATCGACGTCAAAACTTTTTTCATAACCGAATCTGAAAAAGTTCTGAAAAAGTGAGGTAAGCTTTTGTCATAATGTGTCGTGTTTTTTTCACTGTAATCCTTTGACAAGAATTTGTGTGATGAGTTGAAAGCGACAAAAAAGAGCACTCACTGGTCTGTTGTGCTCGGTAGCAACCTCACGCTGATTCCGGATTTGTCAGCTATGTCTGAAAAGAATAAACCATAATAATGGTTGAGAATATGGGCGCAACTGTCTACACTCACTTTTTGTCGGATCAACATTGCCGTAGTGGACTTGGAGAACTAAGTAGTTTATTCCTGTACCTTTGCCTATTTTGAAGCCGACACCTTAAAAGAAACTTGTTTATTGCATTTGCATTTGTTCTGGTTGATTATTTTAAACCTTCTGGAAGTACCAATTTGGGCGCATCCATAGCCCACGCATAAATTATCTCTTGTCGCGAGCGACAAGGCGGTTTCCTTGTTAAATCTTCATATTTTGACGACATTTCACCGCACTGCCAGACGACACGCGGAGTGTCTCTTTCAACATAGCCTGGTTCTTCGCATCCATAGATTATAATATGGTGTGCGACATGTTTTGTTGCATTTGGTGTAAATTCGACTAAAGTAGGGTGAATAATTTGATTATATGTTGCAAAAGATCAGTAACACTGAAATTCCGATCGCAACGCATTTTAAATCGATGGAAGTTGAGAATAAAAGCAACATTAATTTAAAACGAAAAAATAAATGCGCGCTCAATGTTTATGAATAATTGACAAGCTATGAAAAATGTTTTATTTAACTCTTCATTCAGCAATTTTTGCTTCACGCGATTGTTTCGCGATCATATTTCGCTGCTCGCGTTTCTCGCTCTTTACACATTGCAAAACGTAATCAAAAGCACGAAAGCGAGTAAGGTGAAGCCATACGAAACCGTACGAAACGTGCTCTCGCGTTACGCGTGAGTTCGCATTTCAATCGGAATTTCACGGCGACCATTCGTTTAATTACCAATATATTGATAATCATTCGGATTTAATTTAAACGCTGTACAATAATAAGTCTCCTGAAATGCAGAAAACGAAACGCATTACTTGAAAGTGTTGACGAGTGAAAACGTGCAATATGTTTGAGGAGTAAAATTAAATTATGCTTTGAGCGAACTCGAACTTAGGCCAGTGACGTGACCTGATGTTTGATGCTTAATTTCGTTAATTTAAAGTTGGACAAATTTAAAAGATAATTTTGAAAAAAAAGTGAAAAATATGCGAATTCAATACAACACTTAAATAATGCATCAAATTAAAAATGAAATGAAACGAAACGAAAGCGAAACACATGACTTAAGAGAAAGATAATTACGAGTAGAAATGGATTGGAAGTGCAGTTTGAAAATGAGCGAAAGCGAACATACTTCGTCAGGAACAATTGACGGCATAAAAAGATCTAATTTGTGGCCGAATTCGAAAGCGAACGAAGCACTACATGAAAGCAACAGTTGCACAATCGTTAGCAAAAAGAAAGCTTTCATTTTGCTGCCATTCAATTGAAAAGACATGTTTTAAATAATAGAAAACGAATACATAATCAGTTTTTCGCCGATTTCGTCGTTTTCATGTTTTCTTTTCTTAAACTTTAAAAACGTCAAAAAGAAGCAATCGATTCGAGCTTCGCAATAGTTGTCATAACGACGGTACCTTTCAAGCATTTCGTCCATCTGATCCGCGAATTGTTCGCCTCTCTTCGCTCCTTCTCATTAAACTCAATCAGTTTCAAAACGCTGCTTTTGCAATATTTAACGCTTCTCTCGCGCTTTGCGCTTTCATTGTTCATTGATTGCCGTTTGCTAACACATTCCTTTTGTCTTGTGACCTGCAGCAAAAATTCGAAAGTCGATGCTTTCGCTCGACTTTACTCTTGACTCGAGACCAAATTTTTGCAATTATATTGCTTTTGCAATTTTTGCAAATGCTCGTGAAGACTGGCGAACATCAAAGATCGAATAGAAATCAAAAACAGCTATTCGCAATGAAGTTTTATTACACATCCTATAATTGATCAAGTTAATGTCGCGTTCGTTTCAGTGTTTTACATTGTTGGCAGAAAAGCGCTATTCATTTATCGCTCTTCTCATTTCGTCTAAAGATGTAATCAGAGACGAAAATTATTTTAATGATTAAAATTAATAAAATCACGCGATTTTATTCATATTTGAATTATCGTTTTACGATTATTTTATAAAATTTTTAAAAAGTAAAAATTAGTTAAACAAAAGCGAGCAAGAAAAAGCAAACACTTCGAGTGGTTTGAGAGTTTTCCAATGGTTACAGAGATTTCTCTAGAGAGTTTGTCAAAGAATTTTTAAATGTGAATTGTAAAGATATGCATGATAAAGCACGTTCAAAATTTTACTCGCATATTTTATTGCATTATCGTGAAAAATGAATTTAGGCTTAGAAAGATGTAATCTATCTAAAATGCTGCAACGATAATTTCTTCAAAAAAACGGGTTAAGTCGAACTAGGAGTTCAATGGAATCAAGCACCAGACGGATTTAACGGGCAAACACACTTTTTTACAAATTTTACGGACTGAGGTATTTACGATATGACTGCGTTAGCTTTGTGGAAAGGAGTGGAAATTATTATTTTTTTATCATATCTACCTAGATTGTATACAGTGATTACAGTGTATAAAAAAGTAAAAACCGTAGTAATGCCTAAAGTCTGCTGCGATACAAACTCTTTATAAGTTTGTAATTTTAAAAAGTTTTAAGATTTCAGGAATTTTCATTTCTATGAAATTGTTACAAAGCATATTTTGATTGTCGACTGTATTGCAACCTTAAGATTGTAGACGAATTCAATTGTTGTAAACACTTGTAAACAAAGCTTTCAAACTGCTACATCTGTATTTTCTGTCAAATTGATTTTAAAAATTTTTAACACGAATTTGTCATAATTTTTCATTCCGTCGATTTTGTTTGATGAAAGCGAACAACTTTTTCAATACTTGATACAAAGTAGTAAATAATTTTTGTCACGTGCAATTCACGTGTAATGATTGATGGATAGAATTTTTTTTTTCGTTTTTCAAGTCTAGTTTTACCTTCTGCTCATTTCAACATAATAGTTCATAGAAAATGGGAGATATTTTATTGAATAAAAATTAATTTATGACAAAAAGGTTGAATTCTCGTTAATTTATTTTTTCACTTTTTTGTTTTAGACTATTTAAATCATTTGTTCGGTTTTTTTTCAGACCGGCTTAGAGTTCGGACTTTTTCGGCCAATTTAAGCAGTTTAAGAAAGAAATGTTGAGAGGAACTCTTCATTTTTGAGCATTTGGATTTTCCTCCCGGATATTATAAGACGTTAAATGCGAAAGTTTTTTGTTTTTTTTTTAATGACAGTCTTTACAGGTTCATTTAACCAGCTTTCGAAAACTATTTACCCGAAGGCGGCGCTTGCTTTGAGTTTCGAAAACTTTTAACTAACAAGACTAACAAACTTGTTAGTTTCGAATACATTTAACCAAAACATTGTTTATGATCACTTCACATTTTTTTTGTGTGAAAATACGCAAATCTGCATCAATTTTTGTAGATAAATGCGAAAATGATTTATTTGAAACTAAACAATTTTCAACTTGTTACCTAAAGTTGAATTGTATGTGATATTCAAGTGGCGATACAACACTAATTCTTAAATTTAAAGAATTGATGAATTGACGCTATCATTTTCGAAATTGTATTTCAGCTTCGATATTTGAGCTCAATTCGAGTTGGTACTTAAATGATTTCATATCTTTATTGGAGGCAGATTTTACGTATTTTCACAAAAATGTGAAATGATCACATTGAATTTACATAACCAATGTTTGGTTAAATGTATTCTAAACTTACTTTAATTTTGGTAGTTAAAAGTTTTCGAAACTCTCAAAGCAAGCGCTATATTCGGGTTAATAGTTTTCGAAAGCTGGTTAAATAAACCTGTAAAGACTGTAAGTACAGATCATTATTTGAAAAAGTCGCTCAAAAATCTTAAGACAAATTGTTTTTCTTGTTTACGCATGAAAAAAATGGCTTATAAATTGCGAAAACAATTTCTTTGGTACATAATATTGTAAGTGCTAAATTCTAATTATTTGAACTTCTTTGGACATCTTTAATATTTCAGTAAGTGTTCATTAAGGTACAAAACAATTTCCGGGTAAGTCTCGAATGTGAGTAATGATGATGATATTTTTAAGTATTTTTGAATGTAACTTTTTAGTTCTATGCTAGTAGTTTCTATGCTAAAGATAATTTCGGTTTTGAAAAGATTTGCACAAGCTAATTCAAGGTCTCAAATTTTGTCTGCATTTTGGAGAAAAAACTCGATTTTGAAATTTTTATGACTGATCAAGATGAGGCTTGGTCAACAATTTAAACTGGTTTTAATTTTTACATACTTCAATAATCATTTGAAAAACGAAGATTATCGAACTCTCCTTACCCTTGACAAATTTTTTCAAGCAACGCAAGTTTTAAAAACTTTTAATCACCTGTACAAGTAGATAGTAGATTAAAATTCGAAGTGTTGAATTTTTCTGAAAATCACAAAATATCTTGGGACAAAATGCTAATTCGTATCTTTGCATTTATACTTCTATAGTTATGATTAGGGAGCGGATTTTGTGTGGTTTTAAATGAACAAAATGTGTGTGTGGTGTGTGGTAAAAAATTGGAAAAATGTGTGGTACAAATGTGTGGTTATTTGTTCTTTAAGATTTTGCAAAAAGTCGTTAAAATTAA
>NCKU01000467.1:18946-41237 GCA_003675995.1 Dinothrombium tinctorium | reverse complement strand
TGCATGAGAAATCCGAGCCCGAAGGGCGAGGAGGTTCGAATCCCAGGATTCTTCAAATAAAAGAAAAATTTTTGCACTCGTGAAAATCAGAAATTTTAAACACTGGCAAAAATGTTTTTCTTCTCCTTGGATTTGAACCCACGAGGCTGAAGCATGCTTTGCTCTACGCTCACACCACTCAGCCACTGTGTTTATCTCTGATTAAATGGTTTAAAATTACTATTTAAATTTAATATCTTAAAATTTTTAAATTCATAATTAAAATTTCAGTTCATTTGCAGCTTTGTATAATTTTGATGCGAACTCCTAAGAATTTTCCATTTGACATGATTTGGTGCTAAGTTGGCAAATTTGGTGATTTTTGACAGAATTTTAAAGGAAAAAAAAACATTTATTAAGTCTTATACACATTATTTCAATAAATTACCATTTTTTAAAAGTGAAAATTTCGGTGCAGCACCAAAATCCAAAGCCATAATCATAGCATGGGCAAATTATTCCGCACAAAAAACTTTTGCATTTTCGTAATCAGCGATCAAAATTTAATAAAAATAAATGTTTAAAAATTTTCTAAAATTTCTGTAGACTTAAACGCCCAATCCATCGCAGCGTCGATCAATGATGTAAAGTCAAACTAAATTTAGTCCAAATTTTTGGTGAAATTTTTTGCAAAAATCGTATTTGTCGTGTTCTTCGCTCGAAATGCAATGATTGCGATCGTTCGCTTCTTCATTCGCTTCGTTTTCATCTATTGGTAAGCTAATGATTTGTAGCTGTGCTCTCGAGAGTCCAGTGTCATACAAAAGTTTCTCCATTTTCTCCGCTCAACGTTGTTTTATTTACACTGATTAAAGAAGCAACTTATTGTCCAGAAAAGAATCAAATATAAAGGTTACACTACCGTGTTAAAATGATGCAAAAGCTGCGCTTTTCTCTCACAAAAAGTATTCGTCAATACAACTTTTACGGCAGTGATCGGCAGTCGGACAGCGATCTCGACAACAGCGGCGGATATGAGGAGATCGAAGATCCGAAAGTGGCGCAAATATTCTCCCGAATCAAACAGAACGCAGAACAGAAACAAAATAGCAGCTCGTGGTTTCCGTCGTTCGCTGCGCTTACCGAAATTCGATAAAAATCTCACAGTTACAATGTCTCACATGTTCGCATGTCTCTTTTTTCACTTTATACCGGCATGCTTTTAAAAAATGAACCATTTAAAATACATTCTTAAATTTAATTTCCTCCCTTACTTTGACCATTTCAAGAAGAATTTGTTGGATAACAATTATGGCCTCTTTTTTCTTGATTTCCTAAAGCGGCATGCTTTTGTAACTCGAGTTGACCGACGTTCCGCCATACTTCGAAGATTACGACATGCCACGTATTGAGAGGGAATACGGTATAATTGAATTTATGCATGAGAAAAACAGTTACTGTTTTATCAGGCGTCTCATGTGCAAATCATGCAGAAAATGCGTCTGTTTACATTTACGTAAATAGCAGAAAAAAAAGAAAAGAACTTTCTTTCGAAAATATTCAAGAGGAACTTAAACTGCAGCCGAATGAAGTAGAGGGCTTATTATCGACAGTAAGTTGTTTGGCTTCATACTGAATACCGATAGTGCCGTTCAGTTCTAAGAGTAAAAATGGTGCGGTAAAAATCGATCAACTGATCGAAATTTCAAATGTAAAGTTATTTTGAAATTTTATTTCCGAACAGAAACATATTCAATTATTGAATCATTCGTAAACATAAATAAGTTGAATAAGTTGTAAAAAAGATTGGGTTTAGGTATACGTAGTTTCCATTCTGAAAGAAACGTACGTGCTTCTTTTAAGACTTAAATGTTTTGAATGAGATATTATAAAAGCAGCGAAAGCTAAGTAATAAAGTAATTGTCATTGAGACAGATGTATACGCTGGCAATTGCCAAAATTAATATAGAAATTTTCTAAAGAAAGGTTAAATCGCTTTCAATGACTTCAATAGATTTTTGATTTCTTGCTTTTCGGCAGCTTCAAAATAAGTTAATCCTTCGGGCGTTTTGCCATCAATCGACGCACCTTTTTCGATCATTAACTTGATGCAATCAGTGTGTCCCTCCCAAATCGCAGCCAACAAAGGACTTATCCCGTGTTTGTCGAGAGCCTTAAAAAGTGAAAAATACGAGTGACAATGTTTCAAAGCGAAGCACGAATATTACGTTAACGTTTGCGCCTTTTTCGATCAAAAAACGAATGATATCCTTTTGCCCGTAATCTGCGGCGTAATGCAAAGGCATTCTTCCGTCGACACATTCGTTTACATCGATTTTCTAAAGCGGAAGCAAGTGAAAAGAGATGTGAAACAAACACTGGGAAAAAACAATAAAAAGAAAAGATTTATGAAAGGGTGTTAAAACGAACGCTTTGATTGATGTATTCCTGCACTTGTTCCAAATCGCCATTCTTCAAACTCCACACGAATTCAGAGCTCATTTCGCATTTATCGAACAACGCTTTCGATTGCAGCAAAATGTGAATTTTTCTTCCGTTTTTCGCTTTTCAAACTTTTCGAACGCTTCACTCTTCTTTCAAATGTCAAACACTGCACTTCGGGATTGTTCACTTATTACGCGCTCTTTTCGTGGCTTTCGCCCAAGCAAATGTTTCAAACTGCATTCAGATTTATTCTTTCGAAAATCGTACAAAATAGAATGGCTTTCGAACGGATGAACATATTGCTATTCAAAAACTCGATTTGATTTTTTGTTTTTATTTTTCAAATTTGTAAAATACAGGTAGCTATGCCTTAAATAAAGTTAATACATATATACAAAACCAACCACACTAGAAGTGCGGTTGGCAACAGTGCTCAAAAAGGCGATCTTCTTGAAAGGGAATGTACACAGTGCGATCGTTTTAGGGGGTAGGAGAGGATAAAAAAATCAAAATTATCTAATCTTGGATTCATTTCTCAGTCTTTATTCACGCTTTGCAAAATTTTTGACAAAAATTAATTTTATTCGAATACAATAATATTGTTTATGTTCGTAATTACGTCGATATCTTCAATTATATCGCTGTTTCGAGCATTGGGTTGGCAATTAAGAAAACATTATTTTCGCTTGTGTATCAGAAAAAAAATCCAAGATTAATCGGATAAAGTAAGCAGAGAAAATTCTAAGAAACACAATTACTTGAGCTTTATAATTTATACATTACCGCTATTTTCGCTAAAATCATACACGTGTCTTTAGATAAGCTTAAAGAGATCACTTTAGATGTCGACTTCATTAAAATTATTCTTATTTCAATTTCAGCAGAATTTCCGACTTCGCAGTGTTATTGTCCGAATATGTAAGTCGAAAAAACCTGTCTCTATGTATTTTGAGGTATTACTGTGTTAATTAGGTCAACTTTTAGAATTTTAATTTGTTTAATAAGCAAGATATTAAACACAAACCTCTGAAGTTTTAAAAAGTTTTCAAAAACACCTTGTATAGCTAGTATATTCGATAATGTCTAGCAAGCAGATTAGAATGAGCAAGAAATGTGAGATTGTAAATACATTAAAAGGATGCTTTTCATTTACATATGAAAATTTGCTTTGCAATCCGAACCTCTTTCAACGCTATGCTATTGTGTGCCGATGTGAAATATCGATAGTTTTCAAACCAAATTTTATGAAAAATTTTTCATTGAAATAAAAACTAATTATAATTTAAGTATTCATGCATTTTTCAGTTTTCTAGGTATTTACAAGTGAAAGACGGAATAAAATAATCATTCAATGCACAATTTGATTTAATGGTTCAGCTTTTAAACTTGAAAAATCTAATTTTGAATCGATTTCTTCGTCGACCAATCCGACGACCGCTCTGGAAAAGCATACATTAAATGAGAGACACATACTTAAATGAAACATACATATTATCGCCTCTAATTATGTACAGTCCCAGCATAACCTGTTCGACACCACTGCTCATCGAATACACTCTTTCATGTGAATCGTCAAGGATAAGATTTATTGTTTGATCGAATCCTTTAAGTGTTCCCTAAAATGCATTTTACGGTGAATATTTTAAAGAACAAAAATAATGAAAGCAAATTAGCGAAATCAAACACTGACCACAATATTCCTGCCGTCGGCTGTAATTACAGAAACGGTGTCTGAAAATGAAAGCATGTCAAATGAAATTGAAAGAACGGTATTCTTACGGTTAACGTATGGTTCCAAAGCTGCTGCCATTCGTTTGGATGTCGTTTTTCGCTTTAAATTCGAAAAAAATAATTGAATTCACTTGAAAACAGCGACCAGCTTTCAAATTGAAAATATTGCTGAAATGGACTTTCGCCTAATTTCGCTTTGCGATTTGCGAACACCTCTCGCGTCGCGATTCAAAGCGCATCCCGCGCGCTGATAACGGCATTGAAAGTACAGATTTTACCAAAAGCGATAATAGTTTCACACTAAAGCGAAGCGTTTTATTCGCTTTTTAACGAATGCTAAAACAAGTAACACAATGAAAGCGGAAAAAACAGAGGTTTGCGAACACTGCGTTTCATTCCCAATCGCCCATTGATCACTCTTTTTTGAATCTAGTGTTTAATTGTTGGCAGTGTGCTCGTCGCGAGTTTAGGCGCTGCGTACCTTTTCTACTCTGCGTTTTTGCGAAAAAAGAAAGCGAAAGTTCTTTTGGAAGACCCGAACAGAAAGTACGAAGTTCCGCTTATCGAGAAGGAAGTTATCTCTCACGACACTAGACGCTTTCGCTTTGCTCTGCCTTCTAATGAGCACGAATTGGGACTCAATTTAGGACAGCACATTTATCTTTCGGCTTCCATTGACGACAAGCTAGTGATCAGACCGTATACACCGGTTTCCAGTGAACATGTCAAAGGTTATTTCGATTTGGTTATCAAAGTAAGCTTTTCTTTCAGTTTTTCGATTGTAAAAACATGAATCGGTGATTCTTCGCTAGGTGTATTTCAAAAATGTACATCCCAAGTATCCCGACGGTGGAAAGATGTCACAGTATCTCGAATCTTTGGCAATTGGTGACAAAATACTTATCAGAGGTCCGAATGGACTATTAATTTACAAAGGCAAAGGAAAGTTCGCCATTCGAAAGAATAAAACCTCGCCTCCCGTAACTTACGAGTACAAGAAATGTGGAATGATTGCAGGAGGAACTGGCATTACTCCAATGCTTCAAATATTACGCGCGGCGCTCGAAGATCAAGAAGATCAAACTCAATTTTGGTTACTTTTTGCAAATCAGTCAGAAAAAGATATCTTGCTTAGAGATGAATTAGAATCATTAGCGAAAAAGCATCCGTCACGCTTTCATTTGTGGTACACCGTCGACAGAGCAGATGACACTTGGAAATACAGTGTTGGTTTTGTTAACGCTGATATGATAAGCAATTATCTGCCGCCGCCAGATGATAGTACGATAATTCTCTTGTGCGGACCACCTCCAATGATTAACTTCGCATGTAATCCAAATTTAGACAAACTCGGATATGCGTTGCAACATAGATTTGCATTTTGAGACTTGTCATACAATTTTGATAGCAGAGATTATTGTTTACTGTTTGATTGTCTTCTTTCTTCTTGTTAGAAGTGTACTTTATTTTGATAAATCTTAAGAAATGTGATTAAAAATATGTTAAAAATATCGATAAATTAACTTTAAAAAAGCAAAAGCAAAAAATAATAAAAATTTGTTGCTTTGAACTGATAGCGAAGAATTGCACCACTCATCAAATTCGCAAAAGCAATAAGTTACTTCATCCCAATGTTGTCTACAAGAAAAAGAACAAAGTTAACGGTGATTGCGTAAATTTAGTTTTCTTTTGCTTGTCATTGAAATGGCAAATAACGAACCGTTTTAAATCCAATTCTTCGATATTATTTTCCACATAAACAGCAATGTTCGGTTGAGCAGCTGCCGGACGACATCCTTCATAAGTATCTGCGGGCACATCCTTTCGGTCGACGATTATTTGCGAGAGACAGCCACGCGTAACTTGAACATCGACTGTAACCGAGCAGCACAATGAGAAAAGAAATAATCACATCAACGGTTTTGAGATGTTAACGCTTAAATGATTTCGATAAGAAAATGACATTGTGTCGCACAATAGAAAATCGAGCTTTGTTTACTTCATCGCTGTTCTACTCATTACCTCCTTTTCTTTCGATTATCTTAACGCATTTATCATCTTCGCGCGGGCAAGTAACCGATCCGTGAATCCACCAATCCACCGAATACAAACCGCAGCCCGGCTGTGAGCTCATGCAACTGTAGCACCAAAGATTGGCGGACACTGTGTGAACGAACAGAGAGAATAACGGTCTAAAAGTGGACTATTGATCAGTGGACACATACCTTTTACGAATGAGAGCAAAGCGAAAAGTGCGGTCAAAAACATGTCTTTACCGTTACACGCGAGTATTCGCATTTTGCGCCCGTTTCTCACGAATTCGGTGTTAATTTAAAATTCAATTTCGAGAAAAAAAGTTGCGACGAATTGGCGAAGGAAAAGATTAAACGAAAGCTGCGAATATTTATTCATAAAAAAAGCGGAGAGCAAAGGTAGGAAAAGGCGACGCCCACAGGTAAAATGCAATATTTTACCTGTTCTCTGATTGCGATCTGTTCGCAGTTTGCCGCGGGCGACGCAACGTTGAAAACACTGCTGACATACTTAAATTCAAGTGAATTCCTCTTCTCTCCGCTTTCTTTTCTTTTTGCCTTTCGAAATCACGGCATCGTTTTCAAAACAAACAAAATCACAATTTTGTTTCGCAATGCACTTTGGGTACGAAACTTTTTTCCAACTCTTTCGAGTCTCGCTTCCGTCTTCAGCAGCAGACGCGAAAAATCTCTCCTCTCTCTCCGATTTCTACTTGTTTTACAGATTACTTCTGTTTATTCATAAAAACGAAGTTTCTGCTCTCGAAATTTGCACTTTTTCAATTCGTTTCGCTTTAACGAATCGCGAAAAAAAATTAGCTTTTCGCATTAAAACAAGCAAAGCTCCGACGTTCTAAAACAGAATTTGTTTCTTAAATTGAGAAGAGAAGCAAAACTGAAAGCTTCGCTTTTCTTTCTTTGCAAAATTTAACGTTTTTAAGGTTGAAATCACGCACAAAAGCTTTACAAAACGAATTGCTTTCTTTCTTTTGCATACGACAAACGAAAAAAGGTTCGCATTCGTCGCTTTCGGCGAGTGAACAAAAACTTCGTTTTTGATTCCATGTCTCTCTTTCTCTGCTTCATCTCACCTTTTATTATGAAAAATAACGCTTCTGTTTCGATCCAATTTTAGAGCTGATCTCATCTCAACACCGATGTTCGAGATTTGAGCGACTTGAATCGATTTGAAAAACACCTTCTTTTATAGCAACAAACTTATTTCAAATTCTGCATTCACACAGTGTTTGTCAGCTTTTCAAAAATTTTGGCTATTAGATGAAAGTCAAAAGCTCATTTCAAGGCTTATTTATGCTTTGCTGCTTTAAAAAGTGGAATTTCAATAGCAGAAAAGGTTGAAATAATGTGCTTTCGACGATGTAAAGCAAGGTGTGCAAGCAGAGATCAATGGAGAAGATTGTGAATTTAAACATTCTGCAAACATTTTCGTTTATATTCGCAAGTTTCTCGTTGACGCTTTTATTTTTTCACCATTAAAAACCATCGAATGTTTGAATTTTAAAAATCTTATTTGGCGGTGGCGAAAAAGTGAATTTAAATTTTCAATTTAAATTTTGTTTTAAACTTAGAAATACGTAGGTAGCATACAGCTTCTGCCAAAATGTTTTGCCATTATTTTCATTATATACACGGCTTTATAAAAGGATAAGATAGCAAAATATTCTGGCAAAAGCTGTACAGCGATAGACGGTTGCATTATACAAAAAGTTTTGACATCGTGATTTAACACTTTTCTGCTTCTGATATGAAATGAAAACATGCTGTGAGCTTATCACATATGCATGAGCACGTAGAATTTGCGTTTTTAGTTTTAATTCGGCAAGAATTTCTTTAAAGTTTATTTAAGTTTTACTCTCGCTTTGAGTATCACTAAAGGGTTCATTATTTTTGGATCAAAACTTAAGCATCACAAAAAAAATGAAGACAGCCAAGTTGATTGAACAAGGGCACTCCTCTTTACGTTTCTTTGCTATTCAAATTTACACTAAGATTGTGTTTAATGGCGACTCGATTTAAAATAGCCGTTCAAAAACAAAGTAGAACGTTTTAAAGAAAAATAACTTTTGAGTGCATTTGTTGAATCTAGAAACGATTCTTTTGCGAAAATAAATGACAGTTTCTACTTTAAATGCTTAATTGACAAGAAGAAAAAATTGTAGTTAAGCGAAAGAATGAGTTCAAAAAAATTGATAAATCAAAGCTCATAAGTTTTTGCTCGAGCAGTTGAAACTACAATAACTGCAAATTCTTGTTTTATCGTGAAACTGCTAGCATCGTAATAAATTTAGTTTTGCGTCACATTTCTTTTCTGTTAATTTTGAAAAATTGTACACCGACAATTTCCATTGCTGTCAGTGTCTTTTTCTCATGAAAAGTGAATATAGTTTGTTCGGCTTACTTCCATCTTCCCCATATTAAATGCAGTTCGATTTAAGTGCAAATTAACTCAATAAAGATTAAAAGCTAAACGATTTTGAAAATTCTTTTTTTCGGTTAGTTTATGATCAGATAATTGATCTCTAAATAGCTCGGAGCATTTCGTACACTTAACGAGACTCAATGAGTTTAAAATAGGAAAGAAAAAACGACGCACATCATTTTAATTTGCTTCGAATTATTTTTTTAAAGTCTCAGACAAATTTACCATAGGGTATAATTTAACTTTACGGGCCGAAGAAGAAAATAGTTTTGAACATTTTTCTCTACTAAATCAGAGGCGAGAAGTTCAAAAATGACATTCTTTTTTCGGCAACTTACCGTTCAAAAGTTGGATAGGTTAGGTTAGGTTACTTACGTGTTTATCACGTGATATTCACGTGATTTACCTAATCTAACCTAAACTAATCTCACTTTTGACAGATAAGGTGCCGAAAAAAAGAAAATTAAATTTGAACTTCTCGCCTCTTATTTAGTAAAAAGAAAAATGTTCAAAATTATTTAATTTCAATTCGGCCCGGAAAGTAAAATTTTTCCAAATATATAAATTATACCAAATTAAGTGACCATCTTGTCAAGAAAATACAGTTTCGGAAAAAAGTTTGTCCCAGCGATAATTGATGGAGGGATGCTAGCTAAGAGTGCGCCTCTCAATTTAAATGAAACATTATTTTATAAAGAGCCTTTAAAAGAGATAGTGCTACCAAAGCAATTAATGTCTGATCTTACCTTCGATGTTATTTAAAAAATAGTAAATAAAAATGAAAAGGCTCTCGTTTAACACGGAAACGACGATTGTTGAATTATTTTTTATAAAGCACAACACAACACACTGAAATCATATCTCTTCTATTTGCAAACGTTAATTGCACATTTTTAAGTAAGAAGCGAGTAAAATGTGAATTTTCATTAACAAAATCAGCATTTGCTTTGCATTCACATTCAACTATTTGCAACCGCTTTAAAATGTGATTAGAAAACGCGACAAACTGTGGTTTCAAACTTACCGATGACCGTATGAACAGCGTTCAACCAGTATGCAAAGCAGAAGTTTATTTCAAAAGACAATATGAATGTGCTCAATTAAGAAATCGGTTTCATCGACTCCATGTCCCAGCACTCAAAGCTAGAAAAATGTTGAAGTCGCTAATTTTCACTTAGCCTTTGCTTTCAATATTTTTTAAAAATTATTTTATTAAACATTTCTAACATCTTTCTGTTCTAACTGACACAAATGCAGCTTAACTCACCTCTAATGAAGTAACCATTAATTATTTTTTGGCAATTAAAATTATTTATCACTCAACAAAACGTATCGCTTTTCACATTCAATCGAATGCACTGAAAGCTGTTTAGTTGGATATAATTAATAAGTTGCTGAATTTTACTTTTGAATGCATTTAAATTTTGTCGCGCATCCTGATCGAAATTTATGCGCTTCTAAGTAATCGACAAATCGGGACAAACATTTTTTCCGAAACTGTATATTGACAATTCAAATTTTCAATTTTAGAGCGGGTCAAATAATATCCAAAACTTTACAGCAATTGAAACTTTAAAAATGAACATTATTTAACTAAAATTTACAGCTAAGTTAGCTTAATTTTGATAATGATTCAAAAAATTTTGAAGATCATGAATTTGCAAGCAGGTTAGAATCTGTAAAAATAATTTTGAAATGAACTTTGCGACACACTAATTGTAAAAAACGATAACCTCATGACATGAGTCGTTGAACAATGTTAAAAATACAAATCCCATAATTCAATATTAAAAAAGGCTTTTGTCTTACAATCCTTTCTATTAAAGTTTCGGAGATGCTTTCATGCGTTTGGGCTATGAAACTAACAAGATTTTTTTATTTTTTATTTTACTTGCTAGATTCAAAATTTTAAAAGGGAAAATAATAAAGAGAATAAAAGATTAGATCATCTCATAATCGAAGTAAATCAAGAGAGAGATGAAATTTTGACCAATTAGAAGTTTTTACGTCGATGCAGCTTTATTCGACCGACCAAGAGATGATTTAATCAATTGAGGATGAATTTTAATAAATTAAATAATTTTTTTTTAACTTTTAGAATAATTTTTTTTCTAATTTTACTCGAAACTGTGAAACTTGACTTACAAATTTTCTCTTGCTCAAATATTTGGAATAAGTAACCGACAAAATAGAAATTTGAATAAACTGGATTAGAATATTTGTACATAAGAGTAGAAAAAGAAAGTAAAAGTTGATTGCAAAGCCTTAACCGGAGAGCTTAGAAATGCAGTATGATAACTAGAGAAAGTGTAAATGCATGAAAATATTTCATGGTGTAAAAAAGAAATTTTTTATCTAAATTCATGAAGTTGAATTCATTAAGTGTATTGTTATATGGCGGCAAAAGAGCTGCCACTTCGTCAAAAACGTTAATTTTTTTCGAGAAAGCTGAGATTATAAGGAGCGTTGTGGTTTTTGTGCACAAAATCTCAAACTGTTTTCTTTCTCAAATGGAAATTTAAAGAAAGAAATATAAACACGATCATTCTAGGCGAAGAAGTTTACATTTAAAAGCAGGAACACTTGAGACTATAAAAATTGTAGACGAAAATTATTGGCTTTGCGAAGGTTTATTGAAAACCACATCCGTAAGAATGGTGCAAAAATATAAACGAAATCCATTTTTGACTTTCATTTGTTTTAACTGGGTTACTAGTAATAAAAAGATCTTTTATTCGATTCTAAAAATGAAATACCGGAGTTTAAATTTGTGCGATTTGCGTTTTCTGAGCCTCACTTTTTTCGTCGCACACTATCTACGGATGAAAAGTTTCGTGGCCGAAAAACTCGATAAAATGTGAATGCGACGTTATTTATTTATTTTACATTTTCCGTTCTTTTGAGTTTTTCTTGAAATAAAACTTTTTGATTGATGAACTTAATAACAAAATGCTTTTGAAACTAGGGTTCATTCATAGCCTTTATAATGGCTGAAGTTTGTTACTTCGCGTAAAAAAACTCATGGCTCTGGGCAAAGGAAAGTTTCGCCGTGTTTAATTTGCTTTATCTTAGCATGCTTGATGCACTTCAAAATTATTATTCTCATGTTTTTCAAGTTGTTTTCGAATTTCATTTACGCATTTGCTTTTAAACCCGAACAAATCTCGCCTGATTAATTAAGTTGAATTGCATTTGCTTCACTTGATTCAATCGCTCGTCTAAGTGCAGGTTTCTTTTTAATTGCGAACCAATTTTTCAAAAACTTAAATGTCTTGACTTTCAATTAAACATTTTGAATCGAAAGTTACAGATGTAAATGAAAGAAGAGCACCTAAAAGGAAATTAATGCGAAAGTTATTGTAGCTGCCTCTGCGAACGGAAATTACTCGTTACTACTTAATGGTAGGGTAAAGTTTGAATTTCCGATTGAATTTAAGCACATTTTTATTCAAAAAGCAAAACCGATCAATTCGTTACGTAACATGGTATATAATGACTTTAAAGAGGAGGAAAACTTTTATACATTACGTTCTTGGGAAATACGCAATATACAGGAACGCGCAAGAATAAGCATATAGAATACATAGAATAGGTAAGTGATTTTCGCTTTACAAGTTGTTAATTTGATCGATGAGTAAATTATGGAAGTATTAATATTCTATTTTTTGCTCATGTCTACACCGTCGACTGTAAAGCTTAAGTGATTTATCGACAAAATAAATTGCGTCTCATAATTAAGAAGTGAACAATAACGCGAAACAAGCGCTGTGTGAAGTCGGCGACTGTAATTGGCTTCTAATTACGCAAATCAATCTCGATATTGGAAACCAAAGCGTAGTTTTAGAACGGGCACCATTCAAGTTTTGTTCAATGCTCCGAAATGTGTCGCATATAATGAAAGTGAAACTGATTCTCGAGAAAAATTTCGAAACTGAATCACTTCGGTGTATAAAATTGATTGATTTTCGCTTTACAAAAAGATTCTTAGCTTTTGTTTTGTTGCTTTTTACACAAAATTCGCAAAAAATCGCTTTCAACAAATCCATACGTATGAGTCGAGTCGATGCTGCAACCAAATGTCACAGCGTTCATTATGATAAGGTGAGTGAGTAGAAATGTTACTCGAAACGAAGGCTACACTTTCTGGATATGGTGACCACAAAAACTCGCCATTCGTTTGCCGCACAAAATTCGTCACTAAGTTTTGCATTTGATCGCGAAACTCGTAATCCTCTTCAGTTGGCTGCCGAATGAACTTATCGATTTGGTCAAAAAACGCGATCACATCCCAAAGATGAAAGCTGTATTTACTTTTGTAATCGTAAATACGTACCTAAGAGAAAAGAATTCGTGATCAGTGCGCTCAACGAACGCAAGTGCAATTTGAGTAGCAAAACTCACGCTGTCGGAAGGATGAGCTTTGACAATATATCGAAAAAGCGGAGATTTAAAGCTTCGGGAAACGTTAAGCGAAAATACATCAATCGGACAGCTTTGTCTTATGTCTGATACCATAGTCGCATATTGCAGCTCCGGATTCGATTGTTCTACGATCGATTGATTTGCAAATACATCGCTTCCCATTTGAGGATACAATTTTAAGGCGATTTGACTTAAATTCGGTCCAAAACTATCTAAACTTGTCGTCACATATTTCTCGTATTGAGCCCAAGACCAGAGTCGAAGATCGCTGGGTCCGGGCCAAAATTCGATCGCTTGCTCTGCTGTGCCCACCAACAAAGGTATATCCATCGCTAGCATCGGCAAAGCATCGGTAACAAGCTCATCTACGGAAAAAATGTCGCTTTATTGCTTTCGTGACACTCGTTTTATTTGCAAAATTGTGTGTATGCAACATTTACCGTCAACTACTATTAGCTGCTCTGTGAATATGCCTTGAATTGGCAGATCGTTCTGATCATTGATTCTGAATGAAGGATCGTCTCTTCCGAGAAAAGACTGTGTAACATTCTTCGCCGAAAGTGTTCGCAAACATTTGGCATCATTACAGCCACTATTCACCAGAAAATGATTGTGGTTGTGGTGGGAGACCGTTTCGAAAGATTGATTCATGTAAAGAGCTGGTCCTATAAGCCACGACGAGCGAAACAATTTCTTCGCGTCGGGGTTTGTCATGAGCGCGAGAATCGATGCACTTCCAGCGTCAGGTCCAAATACTGTCACTTTTTTCGGATCGCCGCCGAATGATCGAATGTTCTTTTGCACCCATTCTAACGCAATCATTTGATCCCAAAGCCCGTAATTACCAAAACTACTATTCGCCCCGCTGTTCGCTAATAAATCGAGAGCAAGAAATCCGAGTGCGTGCAAACGATAGTTAAATGAAACAAACACTGTATTCAGCTTCTTCGTAAGCCGTCCACTGGGTCGTAATCCTGGTTGATGTCCGCTGCCAAATTGCAAAAATCCGCCGTGAATCCAAACCATAACTGGAAGCTCTGCCTTTAAGAGAAAATACAAACACAGAGCCCGAAATTAACAAGTTCGAGAAGAATTCGAGGGCAATAATTCATTTTTCCACAGCCAACATTTTCCCAGCAACTTTCAGATCATTTGATATTTGTTTTGACTTTATGCCGCTGCTACGAAGCCTTAATCGACTCGATTGCAAAGCAAGAAAAATGAGACTATTGATAAACAAACTTACAGAGTCATCAAGTCGCGGTGTCCAGACATTGATGAACAAGCAATCTTCTCTGCCTTCGAATTGTTTTGTGAATGGATTCACTTGGAAGCATGGTGAGCCGAATTTGGTCACACGCTTTCGTTGACCGCTTTTGCACAAAGTAACATCTTTCCAAATAGGCACCGGTCGTGACCAGCGAAGAAAGCCAGTTGGTGGAGAAGCATATCTGATGCCCTGAAAATTATAATCGCATTTGTTGTGCGATGAAAAAGAGAATTAAATCAAAGTTAGTGAGAGGAATCAGAGCGCTTTTTCACTCTGCTTCGTGGAGTTGCAAAAAATAAATTTAGAAATGGCAAAATAATAGTTAAATGGTGCAATGAAAAAATCGATTTCGAGGTATGCCAAAAGTAACATCAATCATACAATGTTGAATCCTTATGCGGCAGTGAAATGGATTTACTTTCTCGCTCTTTTAAATACAGCGAAAGCAAAGCTATCCGCAAGAAAACGATATTTGTAATGGTTATATCGAGTGCGCTACGAGTGCTTTCGCATCGAGCGTGAACATTGGAATTAAATCTTATTGCTATCATTAGGCGAGAAGCGAACGAAGAATGGACAGAAAATTGCGAAGAGAAACTCAATGAAAACATTAACCTCTAATTGCCGTTTCGCGTTCTTGTGATTGAATTTTTAATTGCAATCGTTTATAGAAGTCGGCTTCATTAAAGTGATTTAGTTTAATGAGAAAACAAATACGAATAAGGCACCTTAAACACGAATGCTCCGTCCTCCACGTTTCCAATCAGCTTTCCGCATAGAGTGTCCACTAAAACAGCCTCTTCAAACGACTTAAGTGCAGCGGTTTCGTCGTCGCTCGAGTCGAGCGTAGACACGCTTTCTCCGCCACTGTCTGCAAACACGCCGATGTTGTGTTTTTTGAACACGACAACGCTGAGGATGCCGAGAAAAATGATCACTGTGCAAAAAACGGTGAGTGATGCGAGCCGCGAGCCTTTGGGAAGACAGGAACCATCCAATTCGACCAAGTTGGCATTCGATATTCGACTGCTTTCGCTTTGCTTATTCGCACGTCTCAATAAATCGTTGTCGTCGTCGTCCAACTGGGCATAGGGCCGATAACCACCACTTTTCAACAATGACATTTTTCAGTTTCTTTCTTCGTTCGTTCAGCCGCTAAACGGTTTGTTCTTCGCTTCTTTCCTCTCGTCGCAAAGATTAATTTCTTTGCGAAACTCACTTTAACTGCATTTCAATCTCTAAGCAACGGAGAGAAGAAGAAGAAGGAGAAAAAGTGAGATGAGTTCAATCGAAAAGCTCGATTTCGAGCGAAAACTTTTTTGTGTGTGAAATTTTTGCGAGATTAATTCTTAAAAAGTTACGGTGAAAAGAATTCTCCGCGTTTCTATGTTTTTAAAAGCGGACGAAAGGAGATTATGGCCTCGTGGATAACATCTTTGCGCGCTTTCTTTGCCCACTTTTCGATACTTTCTTTGTTTTCGACATTCGTTTGCAAACAAAACAATAGCAGCGCATAGCGAAAGCAAAGTCGAGTGCTCTACGGGCCTCTGAATTGATGACATTTGCTCGTTACGGAACAAGCGTTTCTCCCTCTCTTTGCTCGCGCTTTGTCTCGGTTCTCTCTCTCTCTGCGGCAAGAGCGAAAGCACACTTTGCTTTGTTCGCATAAAAATGTATGAGCGCACAGACGTGAAAAAGTTTCGGTTATCGTCTCGCAAATACAAATGTTTAGATTTGCGTGCATGAAAAAGAGATGCAAGCGCGCGAAAGATGAGAGCGAATGTGAAGAGAGGACGATGATGACAATGAAGACAAAGATGAAGAGGAGATGCGAGCGAATGAAATGGAGATAAATGGTTATATATTCATGATTGAACACAGAAGAATGCGTACCTTTCTCGTCTCTTTTTTGCACATATTTTTAGCTAGAAAATAAATTGATTTCTTGTAAAGAATGGCTTATCGTTGCGAAAATAAAAAATATTGTTTGCGAAATAACTTCTGAAGCAAAATGAAAAGAAACTTTCTTTCTTTCTTCTTTGCTTCTTGCTTCGAGAGCTTTTCTATTTTGAAAAAGGTGAAAATAAAGTGAAAACTCGTATCGGCTCCAATTTTTCAATGCTCGCTTTGTTTTCAAATATAGTTTTAAGCGTATTTCATATTGATTAACGACAGATTCGCGGAGAACGAAGAGCGCTAAGAGTGGAAACTTTCGCTCTTCTCAGCGAAGTCTCGAAAATCACTTTGAATATAATTTAAGGAAAGTTCTTTCGAATCAATTCCGAGTTTAATGCATTCTTTCTCGCGCGAAATCATATCTTCCCGCCCGCGTTTCGAGATCGACTTTTAATCGAAACGCTTAACTCTTCTCTTCGCGTGCACACAATGAATGTACATTTTCGAGAGTAGAGAGTGAATCAAGTTGTCACAACGCCTTTGTATGATTTACTATTGCCGCGGCGAATAATGCAATTTTGATTCGAATTTGAGACGCGAACGCAGTGAACAGTGAACGCGGCTTTATTTTCAAAGCAACGAAAAAATTGATTAAAACGTCAAATGAGAGGTAAAAAATGAAGCGCAACCTTTTTTCTTAATTACGACTGTAAATGAGCCATTTTATTGAGAGAAGGAAGCGAGAGAAAGCGGCAGTCTCATCCTTTTCGTCGAAATTAATTGCGAAAAGATGGAAAGGTCGTTTATTGTTCACGCAAGTCTCTCTCTCCTCTCTCCCTCGGTTACACAACCGCGTGCCATTTGGCTAATGCATTGCGCTTCTATATATGAATGGCAGCGAAAAGAACGAAACAAAACTGCCGTTATTTATGCTCACTTCCATCAAAAACTTTTATTGATTGAAAGCTCGACAAAACCGCGCTCGCATTCGAGTTCATATTTGAAGCTTATGAATTTCTCACTTCAATACGCAATTGCATTGTTTTACTCAACTCGATTTAAGGCTTATATAATCAATTCATCACTGCGTGCACATTTGTGATTTAATTTCGTACAGCTTTACTACTAATTACCATTTTACTTTTCACTTCCTCCAAATCAATTCTGGCCAGAGTTTCACGTCGAATTTACAGGTTTGTAAACAAAAAATATCGAACGTTGGTCAAAGACTGTGTATTTCAAAGCATTAATGTGACAGTAAATAAATTATTCATTATTTCAATCGACTTTTCGTACACAACTTGAGCAAACTTAGAGCAAAGTGTTGCTTAGAAATGCTTAAAATGCTTAATTTCATTAAAAACCAGAAAATTTAATGAATTTGCCACAAAATATTTGATTGAGAGCACAAAAGTTAATTAAATTGTTTTCGATCAATATTTTGATCGTTCTAAATTTCAAATAAAATTTATTCTAAATGATACAAAATTTGACAATTCGACTACTAGTGCAATTGACAGTAGGCTTTAGCTGAAAGATTTATTAAAAATTTTGAAACATTTGGAGCGAAAAGCACACTTTACGGAAAATTTTTAGCTTTTAGTCGGAAAGAGCATCGCTTATGAACATAATTCAATTTTATTACCACTAAATCCATACCATTTAGTTCTTAAATTTTTGAAAAACGAAGCTTTTGATGGATCGATTACAAAATTTCACTATAAGCTTGACATCCTGAATATTAGAACAATGTTCTATACAAAATTATTTTTAAGTTTAATTTGAAATTTCACAAGCAAAAGCATGATCAATAGAACGCGTTCTCATTTAGAGTTTGTGCTTAGAAGATCAAACCTATATAACCAGCTGCTGATAAAATCCAATGCGATAAAATATAGTGGAGCGAACAAAATGTCCATGTTGAGAAGAGCAAAACATGAAAGACAAACATATCGAAAGCTGGATTCGTTTTGAAACAAAAGCTCGCGATTGTTTTCGCGAAAGTAACTCGCAAACATAAATTTGAGCGAAAAGTAAAATTCGAAAGCGTGAAATTAAAATTTATATCATCTCACTTTCGAAGTTTCCCTGTTCACATTTATTCTCGTTTGTGAATGAATCGAATCTTTAAGAAATGGCTTTTCGCTCGTTTTATGTCTCCGTTATTTTTCTCGTTTTAAACAAAAGTAAACATTTTCAGAGTAGAAATTGTCTGCTTCACTATGCTCTACAAATGCGTCTCGCAGTGTTGCTTGTGGAAGAGAAAGCAAGAAAGGCGCTGGCAAGGAAAGCGAAGAGACCATTTTTTCATTTTATTTTCTGGTGTTTATTACTCGAGTCTCGAGTGTAGAACAATGAGAGTAAATGAATTTGCATTCTTTACACTTTCTACTCTTCTCATTCATCCATTCATTTGTTGCTCGAAAATGAAGAGATAAATTCTTTTTCTTATCAACATTCATGCTCACAACATTTCAACTTCAAGTTTTTAATCAACACGTCCTAATTAATTTAACCTAATTATCGCTTTTCTTACTGTTCTGCGCGACATGCTCATGCAAAGACTCTTAATGATTTGGACGAGCAAATTTGTTCTCAAAATTTTTGAAATTCTCATTAAAATTGAAAATTTTTGAGCAAGTAAAATATTGTAAACGCTTCACGCTTCGAAGATACTTAGCATTTAATCTCATTTATAAAATAAAAACTGCTTAGAAACAATTTTTTCTCTACTAAGCTTATTTGTTCTTTTCTCCTCGTTGAAATGGTTAAATCGTTCAAACTTAAACGCAATTAAAATCAAAAAATTTTATTTTATCAAACGCATAAATTTATGACTTTAAATTTGATATTTATTCGATTTTAACTTTGATCTTTTATGTAGCTTTTAAAATTTACTTGCCTAATAGCAAAAAGCATTGAAAGCTTTCATATTCACTTAATTACCTGATTAAATTTAGGTTTTAATTTTATAGAGAACAAAAAAATTCGTTCACCGAAAAGCGCTACTTAAGCTTAATCTCGAGTGGATATTGTTTAATGTGTTTCTGGTCTAATAGATAAAAAATAAATGCGATGCTTAAGAGAAGATGCTAGAAAGCAGCCAGAGATCGCAAATTTGGGCTCAATTAAGCGAAGAGTTCGCGTTTTTTTTAGGAAAACGCATTTTACTTGCGATGAAAACGATTACAAATCGCCACAATCATAATTGATTTATATTTCAGTTAGTTTCGCACACACTGTCGCTGGTCTAAATTAGTGCGCTCATATTTCGTTCTTAGCTTGTGAGAAGTGTGAAACGCGTCGACATCGAAAAATTGATTCGCAGTAACATTTGGCGTTTCATTAATTCAATGTTTGCCGCAACTCACTCACCGTGTTCACATTTCTGTTTTCATACTTCGATCGTATTCTGTTCGCACTTCGCTTCTCATTTATTCGTCACATGTAACTACGGTTGTATCTGCACTTGTAGCAGCTAATTACTATTGCTTGTTTACATTCACTTCGCTCATTCGGTTTGTTCTCTTGTTTCGTACTCAAAATTAACAAAATTTTTCAGATATTTTCGCGTTCAGCAAATTTAATTAAATTTAGTAGACGACTTAGCTCTTGCTCTACTTGCTAAACTTTTATAATTCAACAAAGCCAAGTTTATTCTCTCAATATTAATGTCTTTACAGATTAAATATCTTGAATGTTGAATATCAGTTTTGCGACCAGATTCTTGTATTTATCAATTTGATAGAAGAAGCGCAAGCACTGAAATGTTTGCATTGTAAAAACTTCAAAAGCTTCTTTTGTTTCTTTAAAATGATAAACTGCACATTTAAAATGCATTTATATGGAAATGACAGCTTTAAAGCACAAATTGAGTAAAAACAATGCAGTCGGCCGTGAAAGCATCGAAATTAACGAGACATAAGACAAAAATGGACGCTAAATCTTTTTCTTGTTCGCTCGCAAATTACAAATCGTTTTTATTCAATTCAAGCATTGCGAAAGATTTGCAAAATAAAAATTCCGCCAGTATTCAGAAGCTGAGTGAATGACTGAAATACAGAATCTCTTTGCTCTGAAGAAAACAAATTTCGCTTTTTCTCTTCGCTCACACAATCAAATGTAAGCAAAATTTATTTATGCGCGTCGGTCGATTTATTGTCAATGTGTGTGCCTACATTGTGTGTAGAAGCACAAAAAAGATTACGTTTACAAATTCTTTTCACATAAAATAGAAAATATAATAGAACACGATACACTTATAAAAAATACATGCGGCGATGTTAACTCTCTTATGCAAGTTTCGACTCGATGCTTTTCTACAATGCAATCTTTTCGATTCGATTAAGTTTGAAAGCGAAAGTAGTGGAAAAGAAAAAGAAAAGCGATTGATTCAATTATAGTTTGCAATTTTTTTTCGCAAATCTCAAGTAAGCGTGGTTCTTTCGCTTTGTACATATTTACGCATTTAAAATTTTAAATCATTTGTTCGCGAAAGCAGAAGCGCGTTTCTTTGAGCAATCTGTTTTTCATAACTAAAACAGAAAGTAAAGCTTCAGTTTCAAGCGAAATGTCCAGACTCAATGTTTTGAGAGTGAAGTTTTAAATCAATAACATTGTTAGCAACGTTCACTTTGATGTCTATAATTTTCTTTGCGCAAATTTCTGCTCGCTGCTCGATTTTTGCTTTATGAAAAGCGAAATTCAAAGCGAATTCGTGTGACAAAGCTTTATGAAGAAGAAAAGAATCTGTTGAAATGATGCCTTTTGTATGTTTGTCTTCACGCTTCTTTGCGAAGCAAAAAATAACAGAATCTTCTTCACCACTTTTTGTTCACGCTT
Organism: Dinothrombium tinctorium; assembly: GCA_003675995.1. Classification (NCBI taxonomy): domain Eukaryota; kingdom Metazoa; phylum Arthropoda; class Arachnida; order Trombidiformes; family Trombidiidae; genus Dinothrombium; species Dinothrombium tinctorium. The sequence goes on along the minus strand of NCKU01000467.1, from coordinate 20,179 downwards.
CTCTTTTCAAGAAGAGTGGATAAAAACCACGGCAAAAATGCAATCATGCTTTTCTCAGCAAAAAGCTATGTTTTAAACGTGTGACAAGGAATGCACACCTTCTATTACAACTTTGTTTTGTTATTCTCTATATCGAACTGAAACTCCATGGCGGTCTCACTTACATGGAATCGATAACGAAAAGCGTGTTTACAGCTAATTTAAATCAATTTCGATTTCTTTTTATCAAATATTTTTACGGAAAAGTAAAGATTTTGGGAAAAGTTTCATTGGCACATTTCGCAAATGGGCATATAACTCTTTAAGTGAGTCAATATAAATTGTTTGCATTCTAGAATTAAGCTTTGATCACTTTTAAATGCAACATTTATTTCAATTGGTTTCAATGAAAACACATTTACTTTTATGCATCAATAGATCAATTAACATTTACTGAGGATTTCATCTAATTTCCACAATGGCGCGAGACTTCACTCTGCTTTTATCGAGCGCTTTAGTACGAACTGAAAGCTCACAAATTACAATTTTTGTGTTGCTTCTGCAGTTTTCACGCATTGCAATCGATGAGAAGTTATTTATTTCGTTTTCAATTAAATGTTCCAGTTAAACAAGCAACATCGACCTACCGTAAAAGTTGTGCCAAAAACTGTACACTCGAGGTAATGCAATGTAAATGCAAAATGAGCATCTTGTTTTCATCTTGGATTTATGTGCCTAGCTTTCAAATATAAGCTAAATAGGCTTTTACCTATACTTTTTCTTGAGTTTTTTTAGGATTTAAGAAAACAAAAATAAATTCAAGTGCACAAATCATTTCAAATCTGGCAAAAAAGTATCAAATGGGAGCAGTTTTACGTTTTCCGTACAGAATTCTGAGTCAAAATCAGCGGGAGAAAAAATATTTTGCTTTAAAAGTAACTAATTATTAAGAAAATAAAGATCATTAAGAAATTAATTAGAAGTTTATTTAAACAAATGCAGTTTCATTCCTAATGTCATTGTTAAATTTTGTTCAATTTTTCCCAGTACAGCATGATTTAATAGGTTAAAGTAAAAAAATATAAAAAATGAAAATTGGTTCAAATGCGGAGTTTTCTCGGCACATAATGAATTAGTTAGAAAATGTTGTTTACCACTTCCACGCCTTATAGAATTCAGCTGAATTCTTAAGTTTTTAATCAAAAATATTGCTCAGGCTGTAAACATAAAACGTTTCGCAGCTTAAATAATCAA
>NCKU01000467.1:305-18880 GCA_003675995.1 Dinothrombium tinctorium | reverse complement strand
AAAAAAATCATTTAGTGAGCCATTCCACTTATTGGACGATATTTTCTTTTCGGATCGCATTAGGCGTAAAATGTGAGAGCTTTATCAAGAGTAAATCTTAAAAAGTAAGAATGAGCCCTGAAGATGAAGCTTATTTCGTATTTCAATATGAAGAAATTTGAATGCTTTGCAAAATCAAAAATATTTTTTATTCCTAAAAGTGGTTCTCAATTTATGCGAAATCTTCACTATTTGTTTATAAACAAAAATAATGCCAAGATTTTTGTTTCCATAAGTGCAGCTCAAAACTATAATCTTTTGGTGGCGATTCATTAAGATGCGAGTAAAAAACCGCACTACCTAAAATTATGCATAAATCTGCGAGAAGTGGTTTTTTTCTATTTTATTCATTCAGAGTTTTTGGAGCATCTTTTTTTGCATTTTATTAAAGTATTATAACTCTTGTTTTGAGTTTTACACAAGCAGATTCAAGATTTTTTTTAGAAATTAACAAATCATATGATCCAAAGTGTTTTTGATTTTAACATTTTTACTCTATAATTATTCACAAAACTGAATTTTAGAACTGCAAACACGGCTAAAGGTAAAAAAATCAAATCGTAGAATGTTGTAAGTGTTGCTTGAAAATGTTAGAAAATCATCAATACAATTAAAAAATACAACTTCGTATTCTAAAGATTAATACACTTTGAAAGATTCTGTTTCGAAAGGCGTAGACAAGCAATTAATTTGTCTGGAGCTTATATAATATTAAGATCAGTTTTTGTATCACTAAAAAGAATTAGAAAAGAATTGTTACAAATGTATGGCGAAGTTGCATTTTGAACCAGTAAACAAGCGAAATCAAAATTAGCGTTTCAAAAAGTAAAATTTACTATCGAAAAATTTGCTTTAACTTTGAAGGCAATATTGCAAAACGATATCTGCTTATCAAATAACATTTAAAATGTATTTAAAACACATAAAACAATTAATGTATTGTCATTATAATTTCGACTAGTCTTTATATTTGTGATTTGAATAATTTATGTGAAAATGATAAGAAAAAGGCATTTTTAGCAGGTCTTACTTGTGCTAATGTTGCAATCTATTACCAATGTTAATTGCTCTATTAAATGTTTTGCGATAACACTTTAAGCACTGATTTCAATTAATTTTATCTATTAATTCACTGCTTAAAATAGTCTGATTTTAATTTACTCAAACGAAATTAGTTATATTAGTTATATCGTTTAAAAATGAATAATTAGTTTCGATTACTCATAAAGGCCAATTTTCTCTGATTTACTTATTTCGTTCGGATATCATATGTGAATATACTAAATTCGCATATTTATGATCGATAATTATATCGATAAATTCAAGAATAAACAATTTTTTTACATATTTTTAAGTTAAAACATTGTTTGATTTTTTCAAAAATTTCTGAAATTAGTCCAAGAAATATTTCATTTGAAAAAAAAATTACTTAACAACAAATTTTTAGACCTAGAAACACAAGAATTTTCCATCGAGTTTTACAAAATGATGATTATAAAGTTCAAATCATGTGACTGTTCCAATCGTTTTACTTTTATAATGATAAACAATAACATTTTTTCGCAATTTGAACACGAAAACATTTTCTATTGAATTGTATTTTAGCTGAGAAATAACAGCCAAATGTATGACTAATTCATTTTTTAATTCAAACTTGACACTTTCTTGAACAGTACCTGATAATCACCGCAAGACTATAATAAACAATTTCTTGATGGTTTTCAATTTATTAAATTTAAATTAAAAAGATTGAATTTCTGTAAGATGTTAAAATCAAGCTGTGGCGAATGATTTTCACGTTTTGAGAGTTTCTGTTCGCTTTATAAAAGTTTCTTTAGAAAGCATGATGTGAATCAATTTTGTAGATATTTTATATATTCAGTTTTCATGATGTCGAATTTCGTTAGTTGTTCATAGTGGTGAATTTCAATGAGCACAATTTGAGAATGTTGCTCTTGGGAAATAAAAAAGTATGAAAACCGTGACCACAGTTGTTCATATTCATCTAATGAGTTCGCGATATGAGTGTAAAATCAAGACACATTTCAGCATCTTACTTCCTTCTTGCTCAAAACGAAAACTTTGATATTTCGCAAATGGTTTATATTTGTAGTATAATTTTACTTTATGGGCCGAATCGAGGAAATTAGATTTGAACATTTTTCWTTRMTAAATMAGMGGGGAGAAGTTCAAAAATGAGATTATCTTTTTTTCGGCAACTTACCGTTCAAAAGTTAGGTTAGGTTGGGTTAATCACGTCTTTATCACGTGACTATTTCTTATTTTTCACGCGAATGTCACGTCGGGCACATGATATGAAAGTGGTAACCACGTGATGGTCCCGTGATAAATAGATGATCATCAAGTGATGTGCATGTAATAATCACGTGATTGTCACGTGATTAACACAGCCTAATTTAATCTGATCAAATCTAAACTATCTTTTGAACGGTAAGTTGCTGAAAAAAAGATAATCTCATTTTTGAACTTCTCCCCTCTTATTTATCAAAGAAAAATGTTCAAATCTAATTTCCTCGATTCCAGCCCGTAAAGTAAAATTATACCATATTTGTGAATGAAAATGTCTTTTTATTGCTCAACCGTCTCCAAATAAATGTTTAGATTTTCGAAATGTGAGCTTAACTGCAAAGCACCACAAATACATAAGCGAATTGTATAAGTTGCTTTGCAGTTAACCTTCGATAATTGAAACTTTTTATAATGAATCGGCTGTACAATTTGCCTTGTAAATAGTTGTGAACAAGAAAAACAATAAACACAATAAAGCAAATATTGAATAGAACAAATCTAAAAATCATGATAAGCTGTTGATAAAAAAATCAATAACTAAAGCTTATCAAATTAACAATAAGCTTAAGAATTAAAACAATAAATTAATTTACATGTTCTGGTGTGTTCTAGCTGAATAATTATGTGCAAATTTGAATGTTAGTCAATGCCGAAGTAATGCCTGAAGTAAAAAAGAGGAAAAATAAATCAGCTCCAGCAAAATCATTGCACAATCGCTAAGTTTTTAGAGAAGGCAATTAATTCGAGTCATCAAAAAGTTTAAATTTTAAAAAGTGAAACTATCATCAATTAATAACAGCTATTTATAACTTTAATATTACTCCATTTATTCAGTGAGCAGGAAATAATCTGCATTGATTTTTTTTCGTTCTCTAAGAAAATTATGGGCAATTTGCAAATTTTGAGATGCTACATATTCATTACTTAGTCCTGCGTTCGAAGCGATCGCAATATGTTCGCGGGTTATAATTTTTTTCGAATTTTCTAGAGAAATAAACCATTCGAAGCGACTTGATTAGGGAGCAAAGCGCGATATTTCTTCGAATATCATAAACTGCTCCAGTCGAAATCGACGTCGTATTTGAAAAGAAATAAATGCACATTAACATGACAAATTCGATGTTTTGATCGCTTGAAGTTGGTGCAGTAACTTACATTTAAAGCGATCGCAGAAAATAAATTTATTACTTATGAATATAAATATGTATAAATAAAACGTGCCCATTGCATACTTATTTATAAATGTATCATTCACTGTGCGCTGCGTTTGCAACGCTCGAAAAATGTGTGCAAAACTTGGCTGATCATTGAAGCGCAATAAAACATTTTCACGGTATTTTTGACGCGGTTAATATATTATTAGATTATAGCCATAAAATTAATGCTCATTCGTTGCAAGCTTCTCTACTTTACAAATAAGTTATGTAATTCGTTGCGAACAGAAATATCTGCGTTATTTTTTTCTCGCGAAGAAAAACTGAATCGATTTTCTAACGAAATAGGATCATCACAATGAGCTGCTCGAGTAAAATAAGAGGAGCAGCTCAACTTAGCGACACAGAGTTCATGAAGAATTTCATCTCTGTCATTTACTGTGGGCACATGCAAATTCCGCGCACATAGTTGCTTAATAACGACAAGCGTAACAATAATATGCTCGCTGTGAGCTTCTCAAAGGATATCCTGAATTGATTTTTGCGAGAAAAGACAAAATTAACTCCTCTGTTGTGCGCGTTTAATTTTACGCCTTTATACGGCGAAACAGCAGCGAAGTCGGCTAGTAACACATGATTTGACTGCAGGCTTTACTAACGTCGAGATTATATCGTGTACAACGCACATTGAAACTACAAATCCTTCATTTACACTTTTGATGCAGCGTGAATCTCATTAAATCGCGACACATCTGTCAGCATAATCTCGCTTTAAAAACAGTAATGAACTAAAGCTGCGCTCGCTGCGAGTGAGCGCTGATTTAATCCTTTATTTCAATTTCGACAACAAAAAGCTTTTCTATCTTCCATTTTTTCTGCAAAGAACAGATGCAAAAAGCGGACAATCAGCGCAAAAGAAACAGCCATTCATTCGTTCCCATATCATTTACGTTTTCTGCGTTCAAATTTACTTCAAAGAGCAAAACTAGAGCTTCTTTTTGTAATGCTTTGCTTTTGAAAATTTTGTTGCTTTGTTTGAAGCGGAGATAAAAAAGTGAAAGCTTTAAATTTAACTCTTCTGCTGTCAATACAAGAAGATGAAAGAAGATGCTCGCTAGATGATAATAGAAAGCAAAGACATTTCTTGTTTCTTTCGTGAAAAACTGCTAGGGGAAAAGTTGACGAAAGAATGAACGAGAAATTCGGAAAAACTTTTTGAACGCTCATATTTCCTCTTTTCTTATTTGCCACTCAGGCTAAATCAACATTCGATCTAAAGCATTTTTAATATTGTCATAGTACGAAATTGCCTTTATCACCATGCAATTGATAACATAGATATTCTATGTTAAAATGAATTTACAAATGAATGTCGCAGAAATGCCGTTCACAGGAGATGGCCGTTCCCGAGAGGGTCATACTAATTACATACATACTTAGGGCGTTTTTTTTTTCATTGCCGTAAATGAAGGTGGCCGTTAGGGGAGTTTTTACTGTATTTTTTATGCGTCAGAAAATAGAATTTTTCTAGGCGACTCTTTATCTTTTATATGCAAGCATTTTTATTCAGATATAAGCTTTCTTTCGTGAAAACAAAAACATTCAAATTTAAATTTTTACATTATTTTAATAAATAAAGCTGTAGTGATATAGTTCAAAAAAATTATAAAAATTTAAATTTATATTAGATCGAAAGCTTTTTATAACGTTGAAGAAATCACACTCTAAGTCTGAAGTTTAATCAGTTTTTGTAGCCTACGGAAATGCGTAAATTTTTTTGCTCTTTTTCGAAAGTTGTCTTGTTAAAAATTTAATATTTAGCACGCATATTTTACGTTTCTTTTTCGTTTTCTTATTTCGAAAGAAGCTTAAGTACAAAACTTTTTGAATATTTCATGAGAATATTCGGACTTAAAGATACTTAAAAAGAAAAAACCTTTTTATTACTGATTTTAGTTTTAGCTTGTGCCACAGGAAAGAAATGCTTTCTATTCAATCATCTTGTATTATTATATGTTAATTTAAAAATAAAAATTTACAAATAAATATTTAAAAACTTTATTTCAAGTCAAGCAAATGAAAATAAGTCTCAAATAAGATTTAAACAAAACTAAGTTTCATAATTCAAAAAATCCATAATTTAACAAACACGAAATAGGAAACGTTGTCTTTTCATATTTGCGAATATTTGCTTAAATATTTGAGGAATGGACTGCTTATAAATTCGATAGATATTTTTATTAACACCTCGAGCAAAAATTATGACGAGGAAGTGATAACGTCAGCGAAGTATTTTTTGAGATTCTTTGTGTTTCGAATTAATTTTTATAATAAAAAGGTTGACAGATAAATGGTCGACGGATAAAAATGTCACAAAAGTTTTATTCTTAATAATATTCGTTGTTGTTTCTATTAGTGTAAGGAAAAATATCTTAAAAAATGAAAACTTATTGATCACTGAATGAATTTTTTCAGATAATTTATTTGTTCATTAAAATTTCAAATTTTTTTTTAGCAGGCCTATCATTGTTTTCGGTACATTAAACTTTCATTTTCTGTTTACTATGTGTGATTTAATGAACACGGGAGTGGATTAATTTTAAAATCGATGGAGAGAAAATTTGACAAACATTTATCGAAGTGCCTATTTTTTTATTATTATGAAATTTTTGGTAAATAAAGAACAAGATTGGGCCAGTAAAATTATTTACAGCTAATCTCACCACAATTATCGAGTTAAAACAAATGACCGACAATTTTATCTGTCTACCCTTTGAAAGTATATTAAAAAATGGGGCATTTCTGTTCTTCTTGATTTATTCTACAAATTTATGGGAAGTTTAAAATTCTATTTTATAATAAGAAAAGAAATCATGACTGGCAGAAAAGTAAATTTTTTTAAAGATTTTGAAATTTATTCAAGTGTTGAACATTAAATTAAAATTGAATATTTGATTTCAAATAAAAAACTTACAACTACTAAAAAACTTTACTTGCTAGCTTACTTACAAGATTGGTTAGCGGAACTTAAGGAAAGAAATGTTCACACATTTGCATGTTCATAGATTTCATAAAAGTAATTTAGATCATGGCAAAGCAACGAATTTTCAGCCCTGTTTGTGCCTTAAGCAATCTTGCAATTTTTTTGTCTCTTGAAACCGAACGAAAATTGATAAAAGAAAACAAAACGATCATAAAAACAGCAAACAGATATAAAATCAAAGCTCAGCGAAATAAAGGCAAGAGACAAAAGCAGCATTGATACTTGTTTGAAAAGTCAAAATTTTTATGAGAATGGATATTCAATTTATTTAAAGCCTAAGCCATTCTTCAATCATTATAAGCATTCATTAGAAAGAGACATTTGAAAATGTTTTATGGGCCATTAACAAAAAATGGAGTCAAGCTTTTGTGCAAGTTTTATTCGTCAACGCTTTATGAACCGCATTATTGAAAAGCTTTCGTTATTTTTCATTCATGATGAAATAAACAAGTGAATAGTAAAAAATGAATTCAAACTAAAAATAGACAGAAATGAATTTCTGAAAATTTAAAATTCGCCACATTTGCAAAATATTTTGAATGTTTGATTAAAAATAAGCTGACTTTGTGTATTTACTCAAAGGATTTTTAAGTGCTGCCAAAAATTTTTTAAAAACTTTGAATCTGTGCGGTTTGTGAGCAAATAATATCGATGTTCTCTGTATGTTTTTATTTTCGCAAGAAAACACACCGTATGTGACACTGACTGAGCTTATGTTTTTGGACTACAGCCGTAAGAAGAAAAGTGTGTGACAAAGAGATAGCGTCTGATAAAATGAACTACGAACCGATGTGCAGTGTTGCAAATAAGAAATGTGAGCGAATATATTTCGCACTTTAAACGTGTGCAGAATGAGCAAATACGCATTATTCTATGATTCTTATTGTGGTCACAAATAACCGTCAAAAACAAAATTTACTTCGGGTTGAGTTTTTTTCGAGAAGAGCACAAAATTAAACATCAGTTATCGAAACGAAGTGAGAAAATTCGCAACGTAGCAGAATAAAGTGACAAGCATAGCGATTAGAAGAATTCGAAATATTATTCTGTTTGTCAGATTATCGCGTTATGTCTTTACAACTCAACTTTGTTCCCCGCCAGATCACGAGCAACTGCTTTCAATTCGATTATATTGCTGATTTTTCAAGTATCGTTGCTTTCAGAAGAGCTTTTGCATTAAAGAACAATTTTATTTCATAGCTTTTCTTTAATTCTTATTTTATAAAAATTTAAAATTGCGCCGGATTGTGCTTCGGCTGTGATTACAACTCAATTTCTATGAACTTGTAAGGAGTAGGCGCAAATAAGCGATGAAAAGTTTTTCGGACAAGTATGTGGCCACAGGAAGGTTATAAGGTCATAATTATCTCAGTGACTTGAATTGAAAATTTTTGTGTGTTCAAATTTCAAAGCTGAAAGCGAGATGGATTCAGAGTTCTGCAATTTAATTTTATTCCTTTTTTTGGTAGTAACAATCTATGTTGAAAGTGATTTGATAAGTTTTTTGTTTTTATATACATTATACATATGTAAGAAGAGCTTTCACTGCAGAGATCGGATAGTATCCAAATAAACAATGAAAAAATGAGCTCAATTCTCAAGCTTCAAGCTGCTCAAAAAAAATTGAAAACTTCTCTTTAATTTTTCAAATTCGAATTCGATTAATATTTATTGAAAGACGAGGTATTTTCTAACGATTAAGTTTAATTTTTAATAAATTGTATTTAATCGGACAATTGGGCTCTCTCTTTCATTTTTTACAGAATTTCTTAATTGCGTTGCATTGGTATTCCAAGTTTAGCTTCAAACAATTCTTCAAAGGAACTTTTTGACTACGTATATCTTAATTCATATGAAAAGAAGTGATGCATGCACGCAATAATAAAGATTGTTTAGATGATAAAGATTATTGTGGATTCTTGTAAGTATTCGAGTTCGAGCGTCTTTCTTCATTTGGAAAATCTTTAAGCAAATAAAATTTTTACAATGTATGTCACTCTACTTTTTACTCCTCTTTGTTCAAATATATAATTTTGCTGAGCCAAATTTTTTCGTAGAAGAAGCAAAATTATCGCAAGTTCATTGAATGAAAAGAAACGCAATTACAGCGAATATAACTTTATGCAAATAAGTTGCGTTTACATTTACATTTTAATATGCTTAGTAAAAACTGAATTTCTTACAATAAATTGAAAAAAGTAAATAAAGCGAAATATATTGTGCTGAAAAAGTTTCTCATTTTAAAACGCAAAAGTTTTTGCATTTGTCTTGGCTTGAAATTGGTTATCATTCGCAAAGTGCGGCCGAAAACGATAATTTTAAAGTGCGCGGATTGAACTCGAGAAAAGATTTGACAAGCGTTCGCTTTTAATCAAAATTTATGAATGCAATTGTCATAAGAAATAATCAATTCTTTTACTGCATTCGATAAATCTAACGATGGCAGAGAGTAATGAATTTGTAAAACTCGACGCGTTTCAACAAACAGCTTCAACTATGAAATTGAATCGTTAATCAATTTCAATAATTGAGCAGTTTTCTTCGAGAGAAAGATTAAAAACTTGTGCGTGAAACTTGAATCAAAGCGCAAAACGATAGCTTTCCTCTCATTTCGGCATTGCCAAATCTCGTAATAAGAAAAACACGAGCATAAAAAATGTATGGCAACAAAGTTCTCCTATTTGCACGTAGAATTTGAGTTTTTGTTTATTTATTTTCAGCGCGAGAGAAAGCAAAAAGCGAAGAAGATGCGCTTCTCCGTGAGAAGAAAAAAGTGATCTAAAGTAAATGCTATTTAAAATTTTCGCTGAAAATCGACGAGAACTCGCTTTTCGCATCTAATACGCAATTTTGCAGCAGAAGAAGCAAAAGCAAGTATATTTGGTATCGGCAACACTTATATATAAAATATTGGAGTGGGTGAAAAAACAATTCTCGCCAAGTGCTCTTTTATTCGCGAAAGCAAATTTTTGCGTTCAAAGATTGCGATCTTATGTTTTATGCAACAGAATGCGAGGAGAAGTGAGCACTAAGAGAATGTGGCAAAAGTGAAAAGTTTATCAATTTGTTTCTCGCGCAAAGTTTGCGCGAAAAGAAGAAAAGCTGAAAAAGAGCATCGCTCGCAAATACTTGGCGTTTCTCTCGAAAAAATTGGCGCTCTAATCGTTTGCATACTTGCCATCAATCGCATCTCATTATCATAATGAAGCAATTGTCTCTTCGCTCAAATTGGTAAACAATAATAGCGCACACATGTATTTATGCAAAAAACAGCGGCGTGTGCAACTTTCAACGCCGCTCTAAGCATTCGCGAGACCAAAGATCAATGAAGATGAACTTTTGAAAAGCATATTGAATTTGCGATTCTTTCGCGCGCTGCTCTTCTCTATCTCTTCTCTCTAGGCAGCGACTACATTGTCTGAGAGCAACAAAAAATTTTTCTGAATATAAACGAGAAAATTAAAAGAAAAGCCTATTTGCATTTTTCAACCTCTCGCACTTCGCGAAATGCATCTCCGCGTTGAGAAAAAGATTCGCTTTCTCCTTTTCTTAATCATTTCCATTCTCTTTGTTTTCATTTTTCCGATTTTTCGAAAAACATCAAATCAACTTCACCGAATCGCATTTCTGCATAACTCGCAAGCTTGATTTTGATACTTGATTCCGCACAAACATCGAATCGTTGATCGATTAAATGTAGTTTCGGATGCGAAAGTAGTTGCAAATTCTCTTGAAATGAACCACTCTGCTTTCTGCATATTTTCGCACGCGATCGTTTTGACAAGTGATTGATATACGATTCGCTTTGTTCAGCCAAACACACATATTCTGCAATTCGTTTCCGTGCGGTGCGTGCAAAAACATCGATACATTTTGCGTAGAACAGTGTAAAACACGCTTTATGCGATGATAGCTTGTTTCAAAAGCATCCCTAATGGAATGTTTCCCGTTTCAGGTCATTTTAGAGTAAAGTAATCGGTAAATTGGATTTCAGTATATTGTCGAGCGTGTAACACAAGCTTTAGCAAAAGACTCGTTTGGATGGATATTCGAGTGAATCAATTTTTTAAAAAATTTACAACTTCGGTTCGGCGGAAAGCGTTTTGCAGCTTCACATTTGAAAACAAAACTCCGACAAAGACTCACGTACATGTTCATGTTTTTTTCGTCAAAAATCTGTATGAAATGTTTTCGAAATGCTTTTAAGTTTAGTTTAAAAGCTTTCAAAAAGGCTTTAGACATTTATAAGCCTTGATGATCATTCGAATGAACGAAAGCATTCGAAAACATTTCCAAAAATATGAATTTTCCTGAAAGTGAAATGCTTGCGAGATATTTTTCAATGCAATCAAAACATGCAATTGGTATCAACATAATAACACTTTTCCATCCTAATCAACATTTAGACCTGCATTTTATCTCATTAATTATTTACTTTTGAGCATTTGCAAAATTTCTCTTCCTTTTCAAGTCTCCAATAAATTGCTATGCGTAGAGAGCAAAGTAACTAAAAATTATCGCAGATTGGAATAAATTGTTTTGCTTTTCCAGTAATCAAAATCTGAAATTTTTAATTCATTTGCAATAATGTCCAATTAGTTTGCTCTAAGATGCAGGTGAATGCAAATTATTTCTTTCCTTATTTTTATTTGCAGATATATGAAGCAAAAATTCAATGTTTGCTTATTTACATACACAGCTCATAATTTGAGAAGATTTAACAGTTTTAAAACAAATTTCAAATTTCAATCAGCTCCTCTCGTTGCAATCAATTTTTCAAATCATAACCTCAATTTCAAATTCGACTGGCCTCACATAATACAAGCTCACCAGTAAATTGCTAATCATCATTAGAACAAATTTTCAAACACATCTATACTCGCCTCTGTACATGCTTGTATCAGAAAAGACAAGCGGTAAAAGGGTCAAATACATCATACGTTCATTTTGAAATGATATATTCGAAATTCAAGGCTTTTGTTCTTGGAAAGCAATTATTTACATGCGTGAAAGCATAATTAGGTACGGTTTTAATTATAAAATTTGCATATTAATTATAAATTTACGAACTCAACATCGAAGTTGCATTAAATTTTGCCATTAATTTTTCACAAACGACAAGTATTAATGAGCAAAAAATTTTTAGTTTTGAAAAGCGAAATAAAAGCCAAACATTAACATCGCGATAGTCAATAATAATTTCTGTTTATCACCAGTAGACTCATCTCCATTTCGCGACGCGTTTTCATTACACGATAATATTCAATTAAAACTCGCGTTTTGTCCACATTGTCAATGTTTATGTCGATGAATATTAAGTGGTCAGAGCTATCAACGCTTGTGTGTTGTATGTGGCGCGCTTCGTGTGTTTGCGTTTGCTTTTCGTGCGACAAATTTGAAAGTAAGATTGATCGATGCATTCTTTGAGCAAAAATGTTTCGCATCACACTTTCATTGCGTGTCTCGTCGCTTGATTAATTACTAAATTTCAAAAGTGACTTTTTCTTTTCTCAGTCAGTCGCTCGCTTTCGAAACGCTTAGACAAGAATAAAAGTGTGCACTCCAAATTTTTAAACTCAGCGTTTTAAACAAGCGAATAATTAAATCGATTTTTTCGCTCGAGTTAGGCAATGATTATGCATGCGGCCAAATTAGCTTAAGAATGGAATCTTTAATTTATTGAAAAACAAATTGCTTTAACGTCTGCAATGAAATTCGCAATAAAAAGAAACTAAAAACTAGAGGACTTATTCTTCGTTATATTCTAAGCGCGGCATAAATTTTTTCGACTAGAAATTGTTAACGCAAGAATTGTTTAATTAATACTAAATAAAAAGTCTAAAGAATGTTCGCAATGGAAAAAGACGAAAACAAAGCACAGGACTAGACTCGTATAATCAATGTAATTACAGCAGCGAAATGAAAAAATTCCTCACATTTCTAGAGCTGATTTTCCACTTGAAATGTGATTCAAATGAAACATTGTTTTGGCGCTTTCGCTAATGAAAATATTACATACTGAGCCGTGCATTTAAAATATAATTAGTAAACTTAGCACTTGTGCGCAATAAAAACCTAAAATCATTTACAAATTTTGCACTTTAAATTCCGAAATTACGCGAAACTTTTATGCAATAAAAGAGTTCAAAAATTATGCATTAGATTGAAATTCTTAAAGACAAATTCGATAGAAAATTATTAAACTTGCTTTTTATAATTCTGCGAATTAAAAAATTTAGAAAAAATTGTTGAACTTTACTGCTTACTTTTCACGTAAAAAGGTATCAAATAATCTTTAAAAAAAATTAAAATTGCGAAAATCTTTTCTCTATTACATCTTTTTGAATATTATTTCAAAAGTAGTTTAATTGAATAAATTTGTATCATTAATTTAATATTTCACGATAGCTTTTTAGTAATTAAAATCAATTTTAAAAAATGACAGTGAACCAGATTATCGCGTAGATTTGATCATATAAAGGATTTGGCTTTGTTGTATGTTTCTTGAAGAAAATGATTGTTTATTCGGCTAAGAGTAAGTGACAATATTTACAAAAATATCAAACTTCATTTTCGCTTAAATGAATTGTTTAAAGAAAAAACTATTTTCAAAGTTTGTGCAAGCATTTTAACTCTAATGAAACATAAGAATTAAATTCCTCCTAAATAAGAAACACATATCACTCTTGAAAATTAAATTACGAGTAAAGTTTCTTGTTAGCTGAGTAATTAGATAGAACTTTCATATATTAACGATTACTTCTTACTATAATGTTCGCCGAGACAATGTAAAGAGTGACAAAAATAAATGCAAAAAGAAATTTAAGATTGCAATTTAAAATTTAATTGAAATTAAATGCAATAAGAAATTATAATTTAAAAGATATTCTGCTTCTAAAGTGCTCATTATTTTTAAACCCACTTTGCACACAAAAAACTTTCAATCTCTCATGAAATTAAATGATCAAAAATGGGGCCGACATTAATTTTAAAAGTTACTTGACATAAATGAAAGCCATTTAAATCAGATTCCTCAGCTACTCCTTGTTAGCTTCTTTTTCACTGATAATTTTATTCCTTCCAAGTTATAAAATGTGTGTCATCATCAAATGAATTGAATCAGTTTATGAATACTTAATTTTCATTCGTTACTATCGGCAACAAATGTAGATAGTGCTGATTTTTTATTGAAGGCAAAATTATAAATCGTTATGTATTTCTTCAGAGTGTTAAGCAGAAAAAAAATTGTGCAATTTCAACGAAAAATATATTTAAAAAATGAAAACATCTTTCAATGCAAATATTAAAGCCTCAAAAACAAGATTCGATTTTTAGTGGTAAATCATATAACATTAATTTAAGACTTTAACAATTTATTATTGAAAACCTATTAAAATTCGATTATTGTCTAAATTTTTTATCAGAGGTAAATTCAAAACTTTTAAAACTTCTTAGTTCTCGTAAAATAGCAGCGCTTATCAATGTAACGATTTTGTTAGGAAAATTAAAAAAATAAATATGGTTTATTGTTATATTTATGGTTAAAATACGGTAAAACCTCCATAACGGCCGCGGTCACAAAAATAAAAGCAAATGCGTCAACGTGCGAACCTCTATTCAACGGCCAAAATATTTAAATAAACAATTGCACAATCAAAAGAAAAGCGTTAAAATGTGAATTTTTGATTCATGTTCTTACACTAAATCAGATAAACTAATAACTTAAAATGGAAAGTTAGAAGCGAAAATTGAAATGTAAAAGTAATACAAGATGATCACGTGACAGTTACAAGATGGTCACGTGATAATTTCATTGTGTTCACGTTTTCATCACATTATTAAGTAAAGGAAATCCCTTAGTAGTGTTCGAAAAAAGTCTTATCAGGATAATTTGATAAGTAGAGTTCATTTTTGATTTTAGATGCCGGAACCCAATCGTTGAACGGTTGATTGCCGACAAAACTGGTTTATTTGTGTCAAGTTGCCTTTATCTCGATACATTTGAGCATTTAAAATAATATTTGAACAAAATTAGGACAAAAATTGTATTTTTGAATTTCTAGAATTTTGGGTATCTCGAGAACGATTGGGTTCCGGCATCTAAAATCTTCAAAAATGAACTCTACTTATCAAATTATCCTGATAACACTGCTTTCGAACACCACTTCGATAATAAATTTGGTTCTCTACTCATTTAATTCATTTTTAAAAGTACTTCTATTCGTTTTAGAAAAACAATGAAAATTTAATTGAAAATTAAGTAAAGATGTGAAAAGATGCAAAATGAATTCATTTGTTCGGTGATTATATAAATATGGAGCTTTTCGTCATATCATTAAAATTTTACATAATTGACATAAAGCATGGCGAAAAAAGAGAAATCTGGGCGCGAACACTTGTTTCGCGTTCGTTAATTCTCAATAAATTGCGATTGATTTTTTAAATTACTGAGCAAGTGATTAATTTTGAAAAGTATTTTTATCAGTAAAGCATCGTTTTCGCTCTGAAAATTAGTTTTACTGCGTAACTCGATGCTTTTTCGGAGTGTGTATATAGAAGTAATACGTTTTTTCCCTTCACTTGTTTTCGCTCTCTTCGTCTCTCAGATTAAAGGCGAAAATGCTATTAAAACATACTGTGATTAATGGCATTAATTGAATTTCAGTGTTGTTACAAGCATCGGTTGCAGACAAGTATGTTCATTTCACGCTTTCGTTCGCTTTTAGTATACCAGAAACGCTATCGAATAGGTGTTCGTATAAACACGGTGAGAGGGATAGCAGGCAAATTGTATACATTTAGGACACGATTGATTCGCATTTATTTGCACGCGAAGTTGATTACTGTCATTGCGTTTTGCGTATATAGTTGCTGCGAATGCGAAGAGCGTGCAAAGTTTGACCGCGAATTGAAGCGCGACTCATTTTTCAAATGAAACGGAAACAGTGCGAAAGAGAGAAATGAAAATCGCGACTGATGCAATAAAAATAAAAACAGAGTGTTTCACTTTTTTGCTTTTGTTTGTAATTAAAGCATCGCTGAAACAGTGGTGAAAGATTAGTCGCAGCAAACTACAAATTACAAATCGATTCGTCGATTGGCGGAAACAAGAGAGAAGAGGAGAGAAGAGAAATGAGTGAGAATTGAGCGGAGAGAAAGAAGAAATGAATCGATTTTCATTCACCACTCTGTTGTTTCAAAGATCGCTGTGTGCGAGAAGAACGCTTTCCGGAAATCAGCGAATTCACGCGTTCCGCGCTGCGTTCAATTAATTTTGCTCTGCATAAACAATTGCTTCTTTCTCGTCTTGAATTCTCGCAATATTCTTCTTTCTATCTTAAAATGAAACGAAAATAAAATGCATTCCAACTGTTTCTGCGGCACTTGATCGCCTCTTCACTTATTCAGTGTGAAATACAACACATTTTCTCGCACAAAGTTTTAGATCGTTATTTTGATCGACATATTTACTCGAGGCGAGCAGATGGAATCGAGCACGGAACACGCATATTAACTGAAACGTAGAGCATTGAACAGCGCTTTCTCTTTGATATTCTATTACATTATGTATTTTGTAAACAAAAGTTCAGCACTTTAGCCTTTATTGCTTCTCCACAGAAAAAACTACCTTCGTTTCGCTTGTCAATGCATACATTTACTCAAATTATGCTTGTTTCGCACACTCACCGTATAAGCACGTTCTCTATGATCGGCCAGCATCGCAACAATGGTCAGATTATCGATATTTGCGCGCGCTATCGATCGACGTTGTGCCAAACGCTGTCTTCGCATGCAGTCGGCTGATATTTCTTGGATTTCGCATGAAGCTTTAGTGAAAAACTTTCTTAATCAGTCTCGCACAAAAAGACGCTTCAAGCTGGAGTCGACTATGAAATTTTAAATTTTCATTCAAAACGTAAATGAAAATCGTACAGCTTGTGTCCAAGCTCGAGCCCACACTCAGCATACTTTTCGTAGCGCTTGTTTATTCGAGAGGAAGAGGAAAAATTGAATTTATTTCGATTTTCGATGCAGCATTTTGCTATTTTTGAAGAAGAAAAATAAGCAAAACAAAAATGAGCACAAAGCATATAAAAAAATATATAAAATACAATTTTTGGCTATTAAATTGCGTTGTTTTCTTTCGAAGAAAAAAGAAAAGAAGCAAACGAAACAATATGAATAGCCTTTCGGAGAAAAATATGGTCTTTGAAGATAATGACCACAATTTAGTGACGCTTTATTTATAGAGCAAAAAGCGCAGATTTATATGTTGTAGGAATGCAAGCGCATCGCTTTGCTTATTATATTTGTGTGCACTATTTATATGTATAGTGCGAGATAAAACATTTATAGATAAAGTAAAGCCAAAATTCAATCATTATTAATGAAAGAAAAAGCATTTTTGCGCAGTGAAATGTTCTTGTTTAGCAGCACGCATTCGGTGAAGCGTTCACTTTGTTTAGATCTATATTTAATCTATTTATTCATTAACTTATTTACAGTTTAACTTACATGGCCATAATTATGATAAACTCGCGTACTAATCTGCTTTGCAGCGCAAATTGCATTTTCAAGAATATTGAAAATTTTTTGTTCATTATGCAAAGTTGTAATTAATAATAGTAATTTACAATGAACAGTACGCATTGCTGCTATTTGTCAAAATGCGCAGAATGCAGCATTTCATATCGAATTTTGAGTGCGTGTTTTCGAAACAAAAATTTTCACGAAAGCTGCTTTTAATATGATAATAACATAGACAGAAATTGAGACGAATTGTTGCACAAGTCAAAAGGTTTCACGAATATGGCTGCGGGCAAATAAATATCACGAGTCAACTTCATTAAAGTTATAGCGCATCGTTCGTAGCGCAATCACATCTCGTTACAAATATCGTTTTTGGTCCGCTGAAAATTCGCTTTCATCTCTTTATGTGTGAGTTTTGCTGCTGTTGAGTTCGTGATAAATAATAAATACGCAGAGTATAATACTATGAAATGCTCTATTCAGAGTTGTTTTAAATGTTTTCTTTCGCTTTCAAATATTTCATTTGATTTTGTTACTTCATTCCGCACGCCGCATGTTTCAATGAGCTTTACTTCGCTATACTCTACAAATAATGGCATATATTGCATTGAACTAAGCAAACAATAAATAAACAGATGCTAATTCAAATGTCAGACTAAATTTTCAGTCCAAACGTTAAGTGCAAAGAAAATATTCTTGCGTTTCTGCTGATTTTCAAGACATTCAAAGCAAAAGAAGAAAGCGAGGCAAAGGTAATTTATTCTGAATAGAGCAATTCAAACTTGTATTCAATTTAAATCGAGAACTTTTAAATGCATTTACAATGTTCCAATTAAAGTGAGGAGAAGAAAGAAGTACGGATAAAAGACAATGTAGCGTTTTCTGCATAAAAGGCAAAGCAAAGTTTTACAGTCGTTTAATCATTTAAGACAAAAGATGAACAGTGCAGCATTTTTGATTAGTTTTTTTTCTGATTTGATTACAATTTAAATTTTGTCTCATGACTTGTATGCACAAGCGGCTTGGAAAAGTGCATCGCCTTTACAGCTGAAGTTCGTTTTCAACTTTATTTATTGTGAATTAAACTCCATTTTAAGCATTCAATAAGCTTTATGCAAAAAGTAAATTCAATTTTTGAGCGAAAGGTAAGAAATCACTCTCAATCGTTTTCATCTTAGAGAGAAAAAGAAATAAAAGAGCTCAACTCAAATATATCGACACACTTTTCTTTATTACCTTATTTACACCATTTCTTAACATTTTCGCTTTGTCAATTATCTATAATAACCGCCCACAGTTAACTCAATTAGTATGACCCTCTTAGGAACCATTTGTGCCACCTCCTTTGAACGGCCGCGGTCACAAAAATAAAAGCAAATGCGTCAACGTGCGAAGCTCTATTCAATGGCCAAAAATATTTACAAGCTGTTCAGAAAGTAAGAAATCACTTTTTTGGATAAGAATATTTCGCAAATTATTTTAAATATATTAATATTTTT
>NCKU01000466.1:0-41256 GCA_003675995.1 Dinothrombium tinctorium | reverse complement strand
CATTCTTCTGAATCTAAAAGAAAGCTCGTTGAAGAATAAATTATTTAATTAATTCATATAATTTTTTGACTATTTGATTTAACTTTGTTTATTAGGCAAATGAATTATATTGATAAGAGATGCTACTTGAGACTATTTATGAGGCTCTTATCCTCTATCACTCGTTCCAAGCAGCTTTATTCGAGGCAAAATGAAAATTTTATGAATTCATAAGTCAAAATAAATATGCAAAGAGTGTTCTCAAATTGATTGAATCAGTTATTTAGCATATTCATGATAAATACAACACCAATCGATCTGGTAAATTAAATATGACTGGCAAAATGAATTTTTTATTAGTTTTTTTGCTTCACTTTTGAATGCGAATAAGATTTTATCGATACGTTTTTCAAAAATGAAATTATTTGAGTTTGTGTTCACGTTTTATTTAATCTTAAAAATCTATCTTTGTTAGTTTGCTTTGATTTTTAATAATTAAATGTTTTTTAATTTGTGAAGAAAAATTTTATTTATTTTCAAACATTTTTCCTATTGGAAAGTGAATTTCTATTCTTATTTAATGAATGAGCTTTTTGAGTGAGAGCATTAAAGAAGTGCTTTTGAACAAAGAAATGAAAAGTCTTCCATGCTGATCGAAAACAAAGAAGATGCGCCCTAACGAGGTAAATAAGTAAGGATATGTTCTCTCGTTTGAAAACGGAAGAAGCAACCATTAACAGAAACGAGAATCAAGCAAACTTAATTGAAAGTAAGTAAAGAGAAGATGAATGGAATGCTACTTATTTGTTCTCGAGTAGTCTAGCAAAATTCTGTTCATTCAATAAGAGAAAAAGCAATATAAGTTGAAGAAATTAATCGTATTAACATCTCTGATTAGTCAAAGAGATCTAGATAATTATAACAGCATTCGTTTATCTTCTTACCGTTATTAATTCTACAAAATAAAAAATTTAATCACAGCACACTTGAGTAATTTCTCTCCTTAGTGAATTAACCTATTAGCAAGTTTTCATCTTTCAGAAATATTTAAAAATGCTAAGAAGGATAATCAAAGGCAATGAAAAATGAGCCCAGAGTTTACACCGGCGAAAATGGTGTCAAAACAGAGTTTTCAAAATTCTGAATAAAAAATTCAATGGAAACAAAAAATCCTGGTTGCCGTAACGAGTGAAAAGCCAAAATAGGTCAATTAGGAACTAATGCGGGACTTGACATATTTACGCGATCATTATGGTTATAATTTTATCAAACACAACTTAAAACAAAAAGTTGACAAAACAACATTCTCTTGAGCGAATGTAAATCGCCTGTCTCTCAGTTGAATTTATGCCACTGAGTTGCGAAGAAAGAATTAAGAGTTCTTGAATCATAAGAAAAAGAATCCATTGTACTTCATATGAATTGCATAATCATTAAAGGTCAGTTGAAGATAAAAAATAAATCAAGTCCCGCTTTATCTCTAAATTGACCTATTTTGGCCTGGAACTCGTTATGGTAACCAGGATTTTTACCATTAATTTTTTATTCAGAATTTTGAAAGCTTTCGTTAAATACCGAATAATATGAATTTCATATGTGTAAACTCAAACTGCAAGTAAACTCAGGTGCAAGGGATTTCTTGTGAGGTATAAATCATTATATTGTAAAACTATTTTAAAAATTTATGTTTCTGAAAGTTATAAAATATATTAGTAGTAAAAAAGTCTCATGTTATTCTAAAGTGACCTCTTTTGGCCATTGCTGAGACTCTTTTCACATAATAGGAATAAAAATTCTCATACATAGAAATCGTAGCTAAATTCGCTCGAATAGGATGACATGAAAAAATTTACTCTTTAATAATAATATTAATCAATTTGTTAATTAAAATAGTAATTTAAAAAGGAAAGAGTATTATCTTCCTTAAACACCTCATATCACTCGATATAAACATATTCAATAACTTTTTTCATTTGGAATCAAAGCAGTAAATTCAATTAAATCAGATCGAAATAAATAAAAGCCTCTTAAGTCGTGCTATTAAGTGTTTGATTCTCATTACGTATAGAATCGTAAGCCTCAGGACAAAAAGCTTGAAATCCGATAAAAAACAAATTTCAGAAAAATTCGCTTTCGAATGAGATTAAGTTCTTATTGACTTACGAATCT
This sequence comes from Dinothrombium tinctorium, assembly GCA_003675995.1. Lineage (NCBI taxonomy): Eukaryota > Metazoa > Arthropoda > Arachnida > Trombidiformes > Trombidiidae > Dinothrombium > Dinothrombium tinctorium. The sequence goes on along the minus strand of NCKU01000466.1, from coordinate 39,108 downwards.
TATGTAATGGAAACTGAGAAAAAGCAGCGGATGAGCCATATGGTCAAAGTGCTATCAGAATCAAAATTTCATTCAAATGACAAACTAATAAAGTTTCGGAAAAAATGTTTGTCCTAGCGATAATTGATGGAGAGACGCCAGCTAAGGGTGTGTTTTTCAATTTAAAATAAAACTTTATTTTATAAGTAAACAACATTAAAAGCGGTAATTGTTAAAAATGCAAATAATTTCTTAACTTACCATTGATGAAATCGAAAAAACAATGAGATTGAATGGAAAGGGTTGATGATTACTCACAACTGTTAACATCTTGTCAGAACTGTCGTTTAACAAGCAAATGATAACTCGTGAACTATTTTTACAAAACAAAATAAGTCACACTGAAATCACTTTTTATTTGCACACATTAATTCAGTACTTGTAAAGAAAGTTTTGAAAAAAATTTTGTGAATTTTTTATAAACAAAATGAACATTTCACTTTGCGTTGAACTTCATCTGTTTGCAATCGCTTTTGAAGGTGATAAGAAAGCACGAAAAAATGTGTTCAATTTGCAGATCATCGTTCGAACGGCGAGAAAACAAAATGCATAGCGGCAATACATTTTCGAGGCAATAATGAATCTTTTGAATTAAGCTTACTCACTACATTTCCAAAGAATCAAAGTTAAAATAATGTTGAAGTGTTTATTTTCCCTTCCGACATTTTTAAAAATTATTTATTTAAGAATTCTTTCTAACTTCTTTTTGTTCTAACACAAAAGCAATTTAATTAACTTGTAATGAAATCGTCACATGAAAAATTGAAAACTCTTCTTCACCACTTAAACACACATTTTACTATTTACCTTCATTCGAATATTCTGAAAGCTGTTTATTTAAACAAAATTGATAACTGTGCTTGATTTTACTTCTAAATTCTTTTAATTTTGTTCCGAAACCTGGTCAAAATTCATGCGTTTCAGAGTGATAAGATATTAATCGATCGATCCGTGACAAACATTCTTTCCGAAACTGTATGAACTTTGCTTTAAAATGAATATTTAATAAGCGAGAAATTTTTCATATCAAATGTGATTTAACACAAAATCGATGCAAATCAACATTTTACTATTTCTGCAACAAAATTACGATTTAAGTCAGTACAGCAGTAATAATTCCGTATGTTCGATTCGCAAAATCTTTTACGAGGAAGCAAATAAATGCTAATAATAACATTAAATAAGCTCATCAGTAAAGTTATATTGACTATTGATGACAGCGTTCACAAATCAACAGAAATTAATTTTGAGAAATTACTCGGGGAAAACTATTTCTTACTTTTGTGTTTAAGGAAAAATCGACGAAAACTTCGAAACAAATTGTAAAAATCGGACAATTGCTGCTTGTTCAATCAGGAAGCTGCTTATTAAAATCACCTCGAAAATGAAGTGATTCTTGAGAACTTGAAAAGATTGAGTCGAAAATATTCTACAGTGTAAGGTACTTTCAAAAACAATTATTTTTCACTTAACATGTAGATGACATTGATAAAAATTATCAGTCGAAATAGTTTAATGCAATTAATTTTTATTTTGATGAGAACATACAGGGTGATTTTTCAAAAGTCATTTAACCAGAATTCACAAAGAATTTCGCTGTTTTTCGCATAAACATTCAAAAATTTGACATTTTTAGCTGTTTTATTTATTTTTTGATGAAAAGCAATAAAAAACAAGTTAAAATAATAAGAATAACAATAATTAAAATATAACAAAAATTTCGTTTAAGTCAAAGTTTATATAAAAAATTTAGCAATAATAATATATTCAGATAAAACGGCACAATAAATAAACCTAAGAACAGATAAATTGAAAATAATCGCATAGAACTTGCTCCGCTTAAATTTTTCAAAATTACTTACATATTATGTATTTTGTTATTCTCAAACGATTTTAAAACGAATTTTTAAAACTGACCAAAATAGGATAAATGCTCTTACACGGGACCGAAATGGGCCTCACATCATAGTTTTAGGCTTATTTATCTACTTTAATTCTGAAGAGTTGATTCATAATCTTTAAATTGGTTTGAGTAATTAAAAGCTAAAACAATAATAAATTAAAAATTTCCATCCTAATTTTGTGATCAAAATGAAATTGTTGATTGACGTGTTGAAAATTTTGACAGTTTTTTAAAATGAAAATAGTTAAAAATGAGATTTTTTATTAAATTGATTAAAAATAAACATCAAGCTTTGAACTAACTCTTATTTGAGCAACTCTTATTTTAATCACTTTTTAAATTCAATTTTAATAGTTAAAAACTCTGTTCGCTTATTAAAAAAAAATCAGCTTGCATTTTAGTTAAACTGTTTCAATTCAGTCCAGACACTCCCTCAATCACTTATGAACTCTTCATTGTTCAAGATAAAATAATTTTTTAGCACAAAAAAGTTTGTTAAAAATTTTTAAAGCAATTTAAGTGAAAAAAAGTTAATGGTGCGATTTTCGGAATATCATATAACGTTCTAAAAGATTTTGTTGCAAAACTTTAACGACTCGATTTATTTTTATTTTCTGATACAATTTTATAACCAAAAATACATGCTCATTGAGAAGATTCCATAGATTTTGAGCATGGCTCTTGCAAAAAGTGTTTTGTGATAATTTATATTAAATATGGAAGTTCATATAAATAAAATAACAAAGCATACTGGAGGGAGTTGTATGGTGTGAATCATTAATCTGCAAAGTTAATATCTAGCCATCAACAGTTAATTTTTACGAAGCTATTTGAAATTCAAAACATTTGGTTGATTTGACACAAAAAATTCAAATGGTCAATAGTTTGGTGCATTGTAAACACTTTTATGCTTGATAATTAAATCGAAAAGTTCGTTTGAAATAATTAGTCAATTGTCAATGAGAAATCTAAAATGTTCGAAGTGCTAAGAAGAAACCAAGTAATCGAAAAGAGATCCTTTAAAAAAGTAAGAATGCTGACAAAAATCAGAATTTTTTAATTAAAAAACCTACAAGAAGCAGAATTTGTTAGCACATTATTAGAATTTCAGTCAGAAGAATGCATTAAAACATTAAAAAAATATATAACATGAAAACGAATTTTTTTTAGATGAATGAAGCTCAAATTTATTTAGTAAAAAATTAAATAAAAATTGAAAGATTAAAAAATTTTTATATTGAAAATGAACGAAAATTTAATTATCTTTCCTATTCAAAACTAATTTGTGTCAATATGAAAAATACACACAAGAAAAATAATTTTTGCCAGCGTTGAAAGCTATCCAACCAAAATTTTCGGCATTCAATGTATGGTTCACGGATCTCGCCGAAAGGGCATCGAAACAAGTTCTTTGCGATAGCAAACTATTTTTATTCTAGGATGGTCAAATATTTGTTATCACTTAACTTTAAAATCATATTCAAATCAAATTTAAATTCCATAGTATAAACGAAAATATAAATTTTACGAGAGATATAACTTTAAAGTTCATAAATTTTAAACAAATTTCACAAATATTAGGCAAAAGAGATTTATTTACCATGCAAAATTTAAATGCATAATTTAAAACGATTTCTATAGAATTTATGTTTAAATCTTGAGTTTCTGCTTAAAATGTGTGCATGTAATAATTTGCAATTTAGTGACTCAAAATCATACGAAAAGCGATTGCGACGATTGTTAGTCGCAAAACTCTAGTAAACAAGTTTATTCGCTTTGTGCGTTTTTAATGCTTAAATAAAAAGTTTTGAATTTATCGTTGAAAAACATGATGAAAAATATCCTATCACTCAGGGAAGAAGATTAATGTGCGCACTTTGTGAAGTAAATATCGCGTTCAATGACAGTATTCACGGACAAGGAAATGCCAACAGTCACTGAAGAAAAAACAAGAAAATTTTTTGAAAGAAAAGTTCAAAAGTCGATGGGATAAGAAGACTTTTTCGAAAACAAAACAATTGAATAAATTTATTATAAAAGGGTGTTTCTCATGCGTGTATTATTGTTAGATAAACCTTTTTATAATAAATTTATTCAATTAGACTCGAGCTAAATATTAAATCCATTCATAACGCGTAATTCAATTGAGTTTGATCGATCGCTAAACAAAACGCTCATCATCTATTGAATTTCTTCAAAAATCGAGCAGAATCACAACAACATTCAAGTCAAGTGAAGTCGAATCAATGCTTTCATTTTCAATATACAAATGTATTCTACGTGTAATCACTTTATTTTGAAACAAATACACTTGAAACAATAATATACATCAATTGAATGAAAGTATTTATCCAACAACAAAATATATGCTTTCGGATTTAATTTTAATTCGTTTCTGTGTAAATTGTTGATAAATTTTTAATTCATTTTAAAAATACAAATTAAAAATCATTTTATTCAAAATAAAAATGTTTGACTATAAGAAAATAGAAAATATGATATGAAATGCGTAATTTTAAGATGATTTCCTCCGACTTGTTTAGAAAATGTTAAATGAAATTTTTGAAAAGATCCATAAATGAGTTAAAGTCGTATAGCTTATAAAATATTGCAAACATGCACTTTCTAAATAAACAACTTCAAAATAAGAAGTTAAAATTTACAGCAAAATAAGGAATTGAGCCAAAAGCGTTTGTGTTGAAAGCGCTACTCGATACAACTATGCTATCAGGTTAAAAGTTTGCTTTGTAAATTTAATTTTCGCTAAATCTTATTACTGATACTTTTGTGACACTAGGTTTTAAATTATCCAAGCATCACCATTCTATACTTGTGACTTCTTTTTATATTTTAAATTTTTAAGAACTTTTCTTTTTATCATTGTTGATGATAATGAATTTTAGCAGGTGTCACTCGTAGGCGCATTGATGATATCTTATCCATTGAAAATTCAGGTTTTAAATGTAAAAGGTATCATATTAATGTGGTCAAGAGTGTATCTATTTGGATCAATCTAACTTTTTAATATATACTTGCTTTTAGCTATGTTCCACCGATGCCGTAACTGTTATTCTCAAAATATTCGATTCACATTTTCAACATCAGCATAACATTGGTTGCTATTCTCAGTATTTTCACGATTGGCAATATAAAATTAGATTGCAATTACTATTAACACGCATGGCATTCCTCTAGTGTCCATTTGAGCTCCGGGTTAATTACTTTTCTCTGTTATCATTAAAAATACATAAAAAATCAGACGTTGAGATGTTCGCTTCATGAGTTTAATTCTAATTTATTCCAATTTATTGTTATGTATGTAAATCATAATTATAATACACAACAAAACAAGATAATTTTATTTATTCTAACGCATCATAAAAAATTTAGCAAACGATAAAAATAGTCACATGAGCTTCTTTAACAAAAAAACATTCGATTGCTGTTGCCTCTGGAAATTAATTCTAGCCAATCATGTTTCAAATAAAAATGAACGAATAATCTCTTTTAATTAAACATGTCAATGCAGTAAGCTTGAAACAGTCGAGCATAAAGAATATTAACTTCGAGTTTTTCGTTTAAATTAAAGAACATTTTAATTAGCACCATCTAATTACTGATAAGCTTTTGTTGAGTCAATATTTTTTATAATTTTGCTTATGCTAAATTGTAATTTCATCGAGCATATGGAATAATTTAAAAGTTTTTATCGCGGACAAAACCATAATCTAGTCAGTACTTATTTTATTAATTTTTCATTAGTAAAAAAGCACGACGAGGCTGCTATTTGAATCTTTATTATCGACCACACCTATACAGACCTATTCAAACCATTTTTTACTCGAGTTGTAATCATCTTTAATTCCAATTTGCTTTGAGTCGACATGAAAACACGGAAATGACCATTGGAATAAAGAAAACATTTTAGAGAGGCAACTTTTTGAAAATTTCGCTTGAGAAACATTCTGAAATCAGTCATTTTTTTCATTATCACTGAGGTAGAAAAAGCAACAAAAGAATGTAAAGTCGAAGTGACTAAAATGGTAAAATCAAAACTCAGATTTCGGAATTAATGAGAATATAAGTTGCGAGATTTCAACTTTGTTGCGCTTTTCGTGTTAAGAAAGCAAATTATTAATAAAATTTTGACGTTTTTGGAGCGAAATGTGTAGTTTTAGAACGAAAACTCATTCGACATTGAACAAAATCACTTATTCAAAGATATTGAAACATTTAAAATTTAAAATTTTAATTTTCTCGAAACAATAAAAGCAGAGATCGAGCGGCGAATAAATTTTCAAAAATTAATGCGAAAATGAATGAAAAACACTCTTGTTGTTGTCTATACTTACCGCTTTGAATTAAATGATCAGACTCAGTTTTCAAAACGTCCATTGATTAAGTTTGTCGAGCAAATAGAAAGCAGTTTGAAATAGGATTAAACTTGATCCCACTTCGCGATTGAAATTTGTTGCGGATTTTCGCGAAAATCATTTTTGACTTTCACTGTGATTATTTCCGAAACTTAAAAAAGAAAATCTGCGGTCGCACACTGTCGATGTAAAAGTGAACAAATGAAAGCGCGCAATAAAAGCGAGCGAAGAGACAATTCGTGTTAATGACAATGGCAGTGGCTAAGAATGCGATTACTAGAATGCGATTCCGACCAACAAATTCAATCACTTTTTTGTTTTATTGTCAAAACGCAAAACAATGGCACAATACAATACATTTTGTTGAATTGTTAGGGTGTAAACCATTCATTCTGGTTTATCGAATTTTCGAAGGCTAAAAATATTCAAAATAAAATTGTCACTCTTGCAGTTACTCTCGTGCACAAAGCGAGAACAGATTTTCGAGCGAAGTGTGGGATGAAATTTGCGTGCAAAGATTGATTGTGAGTCGAATTTCTCAATTAAGCGTCTGCTTTGAAAGTGAAGTGAAGTGAACGTTAATTTCAAGCGAATTCAAAGTGCGTCATTTTCCGAAAAAGCAAGCGATCAAACAGCCGAGAAAACAATTGGAGGAATGGTTGAGGTGCAAGCATCCGAAGATACTGTGCCACAAGGCATCAGCAGATGCCGCCGTGTTTATCAGCGAATTGCGAAAACTCGGAAAGACACATTTTAGATTTGCGGTATGGCGTTTAAATTTTCAACTCGCTAAGATTTTGCTCTTCTGTCGATGATTTCTATGCGTTTTATCTCGCTCGCGAAAATAAAGACAAATCGCTAATTGCGAACAGCATTCTCAGCGTTCACAAAAGAAGACATAAAGCGTTTGAACGGAGTAGCTATAAAACGGCGCGAAGCTCGCTTTACGAGCGTATAATCATTGAGTGTTGTCTGCATGCACACGAGTTATTTTACACAGCGTACAATTGTGATTAACGACTTATTTTTAATGCGATGGGTTCCGCTGCTTTTGAGCTTTATTTTTCTCTCGAGTCCAGCGAATGAAGGCTTAAACCGATACGAGATTAGCCTTCGTCTAACGCCGCTGGCTTTCCTGCAAAGGTCATTGTACAAAGCGTCTCACTCGCCTTCTCACTCACTCACTCACTCGCTCTCTACCTCTCTCGCACTCTCACTAGTGATCGAAACGCAATACATAAATTTTCGTTTCACTCGCAAACAAGTGAAGCCGAAAGCGAGCGAGAAAAAAAATTCAATTTTGTCCATCGCAAAAGTTTGACGTGTAATCAATGCTTCGCAATCAATCTCAACTTGTGCATAGATCCGTGTTTCGCTCAGCGGCAATTGTTTTTTCATTTCAACGTTTATCTCGAGTTAACAGCGTTTGCTGCAATCGAGCACAAGGCTGGCTGCCAGTTGAGTATCACACGATTAAAATACCACCACACTCATCCCGAACATCGTTTCCAATTTTCGCGATCTTCTGATTGCACTTTGAATTCAAATGCGATCATTGTTCGCAACGGCTTCTCGCTCGCGTCTAATCGCGTTTCGCTTCTTTTTTGATTGCAAACAGAGAGCAAAAAGCATTAAATAACAAATGAGCGAGAGCAAAATAAACAAAGCATTGCAGCTAAACTTTTTTCGCCGAATTGCATTGCAAAAAAGATTTAATTTAATTCTGCTTTTTGCAGCCGCGTTTATGAAAAGTATTTTGCTTCGAAATAAATTGAATAGCTTTAAATTTTTTGCGTTTTTGTTTCGCTTCACTTTGATTCAATTTGAGTTTTTATTCTTCTCGAATGATAATGAAAACAAAGTAAAAGTCGATCGAAATCTAGCGAAGTAAACTTTTCCAATGATTTATTTTCAGGCTTAACGAGCAACGAGCGCTTTCGCTAGAAAATAAACCGAGTGCGCTGTTGCTTTTCATTGGAAACGTTGGGTAATTTACGCACTTTTAATTTTTAAAAATAAGATAGCGAGTTGTTGTTTTTTGGCAGCGAGTTCACTTCTTTCGTTTCATTTATATCGATGACAATGCCTTAGCGGTAAATTAAAAAAATTTCCCTTTGCGTTGTAGCACAGCGCTTTCAAATTACAATAGTTTAGGTGTATGAGTAAAGCTTAACTTTTTATCTCTTCCCGCCGAGGTTTGAGAGCTGATTTCATCTTGAAGTTTAAACTTATTAATAAGAGCAAAAAACCTAACGCCCGAGTCATAATCGTGCCTCGATTCTCGAAGAAAGTAATAATTTTTGAGCTCGATTTAAGTTTTAATTCAGCGCCAGCGCAATTCATCGTTGCAGCACAAGCTAATCTATCTCTGGTCCTAATGATCGGTGTGTTTTCGAGTGCGAGGCCTTTATGCAAATTAATTGCGTGAAAGTAAACAGCGAGCACTTGATTTTGATCACTAAATTAATTAATAGCTTTTTCATAGAACGCGTTTAACAAGATTCTCGACCAAATGAAAGATGTGAGCAATTTATCTCAATGAATGCGAATGTTTTCTCTCTTTTTTGCGCTCACTATCTGGCGAGCGAAGAAAAACATACACAAGAAATACGTGACATGTTTGCGAAAATAACAGAAATCATTTATTCTCAATCATCGCTAAATTATTTTCTTATTGCTTCATATGTAAAATTATAATTTACTCAATTTAGAAAATGTGCGAATTAAGTTGTTACGCTTTAAATACGACGCGATAAAATTTCTTCTTCAATTTAAAAAAATTTTAGTTTTTTAAATTGAGTTAGGAAACTTGTCAGGAAACTTTTTTTTTGCTCGAGTTAATATTATTTTTACAATCGACTCCATAATGAGAAAAAGAAACAATTGAATACTTTTATGCAAAAAGCGACTATCGGCTTTCTTTAAATAACTCGAGGCTTCTTCAATCAAGTTAAATGATTTTAAATTATGTTATTGTGAAAATTAAGTTTTGTTTAAATTGAGGATAGCACATCATGAAACAATATTAATCAAAATATGAGCTCAACAGTTTTCTAACTAAAACCGATTGCCTCTTTTTGCATAAAAGTATTCAATTATCGCGATCATTAAAAATTAAATGCGCTAGAGAGCAGAGGTATTAATTTCAGCGAAACGCGGTTATATTAATGTCCTAAGCCGACAAATTAATAAGACACATTAAGAAAAAAATGTAAATTTTTATCTCTCGCTCTCGCTTTGAAATTCATTCCTTTTTGAAGAAAAAAAGAAAAACATTTTGAAATAAGCGAGAAGTTGATTACTCCGTTTAACGTGAAATTGTTCAAATTTAGGTTACATTTCTCTTGTTAAAATTGCGCGTTCTTTACATTAATCTTGAATTCGCATCGTTTTCGCGTTTAATTTTCAAAAGCTTAATGGCAAAGAAATGAGAAATGAGAGAGAAAAGAAAGAGAAAAAGCGAGATCGGCCTCTTTGAGAACGAGAGAGCGAGAGAGAGAGAGTGAGAGTGAGAGTGAGCGAGAGAAAGGCCGAAAAAGTGCGAGTTGAAACTTGGTACGATTTCGTTTTCGATGTGTCCGAAAAAATCTTTTCTTCGAGAAGAAAATTGCGCTTTTGTATGTTATGTGCGTGTGATTATTTTCCTTATTTAAATATCATTTCTTTTCGCTTGGCGTTCGCAGATTAGAAAAATGAAATAAATTTTAACTTTCTAAAATAAAAGATTGCTGAGCCAATTTTAATCGTAAATAAAATAAATTTTCATTTTTCTTGAAAAGTGTTGAAAAGTTTGAATAATCATTTTTCATAATTTAAATTCTCACAAGCGAGAACTGCGGCGAAACGCGATTCGAATCCATGCCCCCCTCGCCACTTCTTACGAGCTTTTGTGTACGATCTTCTCAAAGAAAGTTTCTCGCCGTCGAGCACCAAAGTGACGATTACGCTTTCGAAATTTTTCGAAACACGAAATAAAGCGTAAATTAAAATATTGGCGAGAAGGGGAAGAAGCTGCAAGACTGGCAATCGGTGATTGAAAAATAATTGATCCAAGGGCAGCAAGCACTTGCGATCGATGCGGCGAGGGTCAATTTTTTCTGCGCTCACTTTTGTGCTGCGAGCTCTTGTTCGTTATTTTGAAGCGAAGGTATTTTTAATGAAAAATAAATCGAAGCAATAATTTTTACGCGAGAAAAACGTCGGTTAGTGGAAAAACCGGGAGAGCGAATCACCTTGGATTGCATGCAAATATCACAAATAATTTCTTCGCGCACCTGATGACTTCACGCCGCACTTCCGCTGCTGCTGCTTGTGTTTGCGAAAGTGTTGCGCAACGCTTCACGCGCGGGATACGGACAATTTGGCAAGCGTACTGCCACTCGAGCGACACGCTCGGACAATCTCGCTGCTCTCGGGCCGAACGACGCACAAGAACGGTTTAGTGGTGCAATTCTTAGTAAAGCGTTCGAGTGTGTTTGACACCTGTCAAAGCATATGATCCGCCTTATTCTCTTGTTCTCGCTCTCGCCCTGTGCTTCGTTCTCTTGCCAGTCGAAAATTGATATACGAGCGCAGGCCGTTTCGCATATCAACATTTCGTATGCAAAGCATGGATTCCGTTCGCATTCATCTGAAAAACATGTCACGTTTTAATCCTACCGTGAAAACGATAATGTCAAATGATTTTTTAGCGTTTAAACGTTACAACCGCAGTTTCATTCATCATTCGCTTCATTTTTTTCTTCTTCTTGTTTCCACTTTTGACCGCATCCGAGCAAATAATGCGCCCGCACAATAGTCGATATCCGGTCGCCCGGCGCTCTCAGCAACAGGCCCCTCTCGGCGGACGGCGAAAATCTTCGTGCGAACCATATCGAAAACGGTTTGATTAACCGTTTTTTGTCTTGCGGACACACAAAATTCATTCTTCTTGTTTATTTTCGCCTTTTTTCGATCCGCAAATATAATTGAGGACGTAAACCTCAGCAGCGAGTCTATCTTCGCTGTTCACCATAATTTAACAATTAGTGTGGCATTCGCGAAAGCGAACGGCGAAAATGTTGGAGCGCATTCGAAAGAAGCTTGGTTCTCATCTGCTGCGAAGCGAAATACAAAGCAATGAAACGAGCCATACACGATGAGTTATTATTATATAAGTTTTGAACGATATAATATTACTGTGCAGATGGAATACTAGAGTCGGCGTTTTTCTCTTGCTCCAACACTAATCAGCTTTCTGTCCGCAAATATTAAAAAGGGTTTTGTTTCGCCTTTCTCCTTCACGCCACAAACAGTAACTCAACCATAGCTCAGTTTTCCCGAAATTACAACCCTTTACATTCGCCAAGTGCAGTTCTGTTTATGAGCTTTGAAAGTTAGCAAAAAATGCGAAATTCGAAAGCAACAATATTTTGCCAGAACGCGTTGCTTGTGCGGCGAGAAGCTGAAGGAGAGCACGAAGAGCAGCGCTGAAGATGAGTACCGTGAAGAAGATGAGCACAATTTATAGTGATTACAAGGCAATGGGGAGGTTAACTTATAGTTTCTTTCGCAAAAGATTCATAGCTCTGCCAATTGTTTATGTCTCTTCTGTCCTTACAATGCGTTATTAAAGGCGAAAAAATTCGAGAAGTAATCCTATCGCTATAGACTCGTCTCGAGAAGCTCCACAGTTTTTCTTCTTGCTTTTCGAATTTGTTCACCTCGCTGAGAACCAGGTGTGTACAATTTGGTCGTGTTTTTTATTTCTCGGTTCAGGAAGTGCTGGTGCCTACAATTTTCGCTCATATCGCGTGCAAATCTGCTTAAAGATAAATGTGAGAAAAAGTAAATTTAGAGACCGCGAAATTAAAAACAAGTATAATACATAAAAGAGAAAATGGTTTGCGATTAAGTGGCGCTAAACTCTGGGGACACTGGACTGAGAGAACGCGCTGAGCTAAAGCCGAAGCCTGGATCGCGTTAAATAATAGCTTTGTCATAGATTAGAATGGAAAGTTTTATCTCGCTCACTGGATTCGCATTTTTGTCTGTCATACGATTTATTGCGAGCAATACAAAACTTGCAAAGTTCAAGTGTATTCGAATCATTTAATTGCGATTAGACGAAATCTGCAATTTTTTCATCGCTTCTCTTGTTGCGTTCAAACACCACATGCAACGAATGAATATATTCAATCGCTTCGAAAACAAAATCTTTTTTGCCATTTAATCATCTGCTCGAATATAAGACGTTTTTAAACACAATTGATTCGAAAACAACAGTTCAAGTGCATTTTTCTGCAAATATTGAAAAATATTTGAATTATTTCGAATAAGCGCGTTTCTCACCATTTTTCTGCAATCATCTCACCGCGAAATCAACGGCGAATGATACACAGCAGCAACGCGTATGATTTAAAAGCCGGGTGAGGCCCGCTGCTCTTTGTCAGTCTCTGCGTTTCGCTCGAGGCACAATTGAATGCATAATTACATACATGATCATCGCTTGTGTACACTGATCACGTCTATCACAGCGACAGATTGTGTGTGTGTGTTTGTTTATTTATATAGGTGAGTTTTTTGCAGAATTATGCTGCAAATTGTGCATTCCACCCATTCTCCAAATAAATTCATCATCTTTAACTGTTCACCCATCTCATCTCGTTTGTTCTTAATTAAATTGGTTTCGAAAGAACACTCGGTACTTAAAATTAGAGTAAATTGCGCGAAAATTGCGCAAAAACAAATCAATGCCACTGGTTGCCAAGTTTATCAGCTTCTTTCTTCTCTTTCACGAGAAGGATATACACTTGTTGAGATTTATCGCATGTATTCTCGTTACACAATAAACTCGAACAATACGGCTATCGGGTGTAGCTGATGTCTCTTTCTCTCTCGCTCTCTAGCTCTCTCCTCTTGTTTTTAACTTCTTCGAGTGCAATTCTTTGTGCAATTGAATTCGATAAAAATGTGTTTCAAATGGCGAACAAAAAGCAGCCCTCTTCAAAGTGAAGTGCTTACTTAAAAAATAATGTATGTGTTTAATGTATATCATATTTGGCAAATTGATTTGATCTGACTACTGCTATTACCTAATCTCGCTCGCGTTGCACTCTGCTTTTGTGCGCGTTTGCTTCTCATTTTCTTCTCTCGCTCTTCTTCTCGATTCTAGAATAATACCAGCTTATCGAGCAGTGTAAACAGTTAATTGAACACTTCAATTTCATGCCTATTGTGTTTCGAAGTTTGCTCTGATGCCAACGCGTCGATAAATTCAATGTTCAATCACTAGAAACATTTTTTAACGGGTCGGAGGACAATTGCGACGCAGATTGTACTTTTTTCTCTGCTGATTTCATTGTTTCTCGCTGCTCTCTCAATCTTATTTTATCTATCGTTTTGTTATTAATTGTAAACTTATTGGCTTTTAATAAGCAATAAAACTGCAATAAAACTTAATTAATCGAAGCCAAGATTAGCGCATTGTGCAGCGCAGTACGGCACTGCTTCTTAGCCGGGCTTTCGATGAAATTTTTTCGCTCGCAAAATTTGGCTTTAGTACAGAAGTGAGAGAAACGAGTTAAAAAAAACGCGACTTCCTCTATCGAAGAGCAGAGATTAACGGAAACTTTGGCTTCGCACGTTTCGCCTGTTTAAAGAAGACGGGGCCAAACTTTCCTTTTTTACAGCAAACTTTTTCACGTTTTTTTTTCTCGTGTTAATGCCCCGAATTTTTGTTTTGGCTCCACACAAACGCTGCTTAACCACCAGCTTTCGTATATGAAAATATACACGTTCGTCCTGTCGAGAAAACAAATAGCGGCCATTTTCGTTAATGATTAATCATACTTTTAATTACGGCGAAGAAAGATGTTGCGATCAGATAGGCGAGCACGACGCGATGCGTACAAGCAGCACATTCGAACGATAAAGCTCATTCAGTCGCAATTGATTCGAATTAAAAAAACGTTCGATTAGAGACCAGAGACCAGAAATTTGCACTATTTTGTCGTCGATAAATAAAGGAGTGTTTTTCCACTTTTTTTCTATTCTCTGAAAGCCAACTGAGCGAATGTAAACATACAAACAATTGCATTATGCGCTAAAATTTTAATCGACGAAGTGAGACATTGTTTGTTGTACTTTAAATCGAAACAAAAACTTTTGTGTCGAGCAGCGAAACGAAACTCGAGCGGAGCGTCGTTGCGTTCAGCGCGCGGGCAGCGGAACCGGCGGACGGAGTGCGTGCTGTTCGCGGCTCGAAATAGTGAAGCCGAACGCGGATAGCGAAGAACCGAGGGCAAACGCTGCCGATCTCAACCTGGTTTCGATTGAAACCGGAATGCGATTGGATGAGATATGAAACTGTGGGCGGTTGCAGTGTGTGTGTTTTTATTTTTTTAATAAAAAGCTCTCTGTCTATTGATTGTGTTATGCAGTTTAGTGTGTGTACTTTGCGTGTGCGGTGTGTACAGTTTGCCGATTGTTAGCAATTAAATGTTCGCTGCACAAGACGAGAACGAACACAGTCCGGGCTCGGCGCTGCTCGAGTGGCCGTACGCAGCCGAGCAGGTCGAAATGAGTTACGATCCGGTCGGCGGCTCGGTGCTCTATGCTCAGGACGCTCATTTGATCGACTCGGCCGGCGAGCAGCATCTGACCGCTGGTGGAAAACAGCAGCAGCAACAGTCGGAGAGTGGCTCGCTTCATTATACCGGTGCGAAAATGAGCCGCGCGCTGTCGAACGCATCGGTGTGTGTCGGAGGACAAAGTGTTGAGCCGCGTATTCGACGACCGATGAACGCGTTTATGGTATGGGCGAAAGCCGAACGCAAACGATTAGCGGACGAGAATCCGGACCTTCACAATGCTGATTTAAGCAAGATGCTTGGTTAGTGCTGAACTTTTCTCGAGCTCAATTTTGCTAAACTCACTTTTCGCTTTCCGTCGTTGTTTTCGCGCGTCTCAAGCGTGGAGCTGCCAACGTATTGCATGTAATTGAATAATGAGCGATGAAAATATTTTCTCTGTTTTGTGTGTACACGTAAAGCTTTCTGCCGATGGTTATTTTGCACAATGCGTGCAATTCGCTGAGTGAGGGACAAGCGAATGCTAGCGCGCTGGCTGCATGTTATGAGCGACTTTGGTGCGAGCGAGAAAGTAACAGGTGAGAGCACCTGTATTCTGTCCATTGCCAAGCATCGCTCAGCGATCGTGACGAGGTTTATGGTTCATGCAACGCGCAGAAAAGCGAAAATACATATACATATGAATGTATGTTGGAAGTGAACAGCAGGTGCTTCTTTGCCTTCATTCTTCTCGCTCGCTTTCAGCTTTCGCTCGGCTATTTCGATCCTCCGCAATGGCAGTGGCTCAATTCACGTGCGTTCGTTGCAATGGCGAGCGAATTAATATTCTGTGCGCTCACAATTTTCCTGCATTCGTTTTCGCAATCAAACTGTTTTCGATAAGTTCGAACATCGCTTGCTGCATGTAGCTCATGCCTTTTTCAGCAAAACACTTTTCGCTCACGTGCAACTGTGCAGCTATTTTCGCTTCCACCGCTTTAATCGATTCCATGTGCAGCAGCTAAAGCGCCAAATTAGTGAGCATTTTGTAATATTGAAATTGCAGCTTGATCATTTGCTTCACTTGACATTGATTGCAACAGCGCGGCAGCTGAAGATGATTAGATATGAGCTTGAACGCACCGAGCGCGATAGAGCCGAGAGACAAGTGAAAGATGAATATGCAACGCTCGAAACGAGAGAATGCTCGCGATGGGAGGCTATAAACAGTTTGCGAGCTGTAAATTAGCAACAGTGAAGAAGAGGACGACGAAGAGAAAAAATTTTGCTTTTAAGCAACGAGTTTACTTTATATTTATGATTCGCTCATTTTCCAGCAATTAAAAGTAACTGTGTGTGTAAAAACGGAATTGCATTTAACGCTTTCATGAATTAAAAAATGCAGCGTATTTACAGCTTTTTAAAAAAATGAACCGAGCGCTTAACTACTAGTGAGCTACCTGTTCTCTCTCCATCTCACTCGTTCTCTCTCTGTGCGAACGAAATTAGTGCAAAAGATTAATTGCGCAAATTTAAGAGGACGGTCGTTTCAAGATTTTCTTCAAACTTCTTTTGCACACATCAAGCGTGAGCAGTAAAAAAACCAATGGCACAAAGCGTTAGCATAAATACGCTCTTATCTAAACTATTTTCATTTTCCTTACGCATATTACCTTTTCTCTCTACCTTTCATCCATCTCGAAATTACACGTTTAACTCGAAAAATTTAGACATGGCGTTTTATAAGTTTCAATTATCACATAATTAGGCCGCGCTTTTTCAAATTAGTCAAAATAATCATAGTGTTCAAGCCGAAAGAAGTTTTTTCCTACAAAAAACGTTTTATGCGTGTGGTGCTTTCGAGTAAAGCGCAAATCAAAGCAAAAGTTCTCCCTCGCTCGCTTGTTCGCTCGTACACACCAATCGCCATCACCTAATTTTTATGGGTCAGTTTAGCTAATTCGCTTTTGTCGTGTTTTAACACCTCTTTTTATCTATAACTGTTTCAACGCCGAAATAAATCACTCGACTGTTGCCGCTACTCGCGTCGACACCCCTCAGCTTCATGTCATCTTTGTTTCGCTCATCACTTCTCTCTCGCTATCTCTGTTCGCTCGATTCTTCTGCTCTCACTACTTATGGTACGAGGGTAGTGACCTGAGCACGACGGTTGTCATTTGTGTGCCTGAAAAACGCAAACGCAGGTCGGAATGAGAAGAACCAGTTTGTGGAATTGCATTGTTCTCTTAGCTTTGTGCAAGCGTTTCTCTTCTTCTTCTGCTTCTTCGATGTATATTCGCTTTATATATTATATGTATTTGTATGCAATAGCTTCAGCGATGATGGCTTCAATGGCCATTCGACGTTATCCCATCGATTATAGTAATTTCACTGCAGTTGCCTCCTGCATTCCGCAAATGCGATTTTTGTAGTAATTGCAATGCTTTTTGATCATATACTTGGAGCAGAATTTTGAAATTAGTTGCACTTCACTCGAGACTAGTGTACGTTCTAATTGATTTACCCAAACGCGGCGGCGACTACACGGTTCCTACTTTTTTCGCGATGCGTTCTCCAGTTGCCTCGCTTTCCATTACTTCTTACAAGCGACGACTGTGTGAGAAAAGCCAAGTGCCCGTTTAACGTAACAAAATTGTGCAACACTACCATTTTGCGGCAACGGTTCGCTGATTTCAATCAAAAGCGAATAGCAGAATGGAAAAAGCAGCAGCGCTTCTTCGAGTTTCAGCAAAATATTGTGTCTATTCCGTCGCTCTCTTTCGCTTTGCCCGCGCAGCATAGGTAATGCGACTACCAATAGTGTTCGCAAGAACAGAATACAAATACAAGCAAGCGAACACTCGAGGAATGCGATCATTTTAGACCGGCTGCCGAGCGGCCGACGTTTATGCATTTTCGGTGCTTTTTTACTTGTAATAGTAGCGATTGTTACTTAAAACGAAAAAGTAGCGTACAAAACGTGACACAAGTAGACACTTCTTGCATTTCACGCAGTTATGAAAATAGTGTCGAATTTATAATTACGCAATGATATATTATTTATTCTAATTTCGCAAAAAAACACATCCGAGCGTTTGCGAGCAGCGAATCACAAACTTATCGGCCGGTATAATGTATCTGAGCTTCTATTTACCCGAACGAAGCGTTTGAAAAGTTTCCAGTTTCAGCGAGAAGAGAAGAAAAAATTGACCGCTTATGCGGCGAGCATATAACGTTTGCGCTTGTTTACTCGCTTCTTGCGAGCATATTTTTTCGAGATGACGAAAAAGAATAAACAGCGGAGATGAGAAGAAATGAGAGCGAATGAGACGCTGAGCAAAAGGATCGATAGCTTTGATTTGAAGTCGAGTGCCACAGAAGAAGCAACGGTTCGTTAGTTTTAAATTAACAGGTTGTTGTGTTTAATTGCATTCGGAATGCAGTTTGCGAGCATCCTCTGACCTCAGCCACTTACTTTCTGCTTTAACTCAGCTGCGCTTCTTCTGAATGAGCCCATATTTCAAAACGAGCGTTGCAGCAGTAAACAGCATCGATGTATGTTAGTGTAGTTTTTTCGCGAAAGAAAAAATTTTTCCCATTAAAATAAGTAAAGGCAGAGGAATTATGTTTTTGAAACTAATAAAAAGCAATTAAAGTCGACGAAATTGACGGGTTGCTAATTTTAAATCCGAAATTGGTTCTTTCGCCGTGATGAGTGCGAAAGAAGATGGAAGGTAGAGCGAGCGAGAGAGAGGAATATGAAATATGTTAATCTTAGCGTCGAATGGCATTTATTAAAGAAAGTTTGAAGCGTTAATAAAAAATGAAACAAAAAATAGGTTAAAAGGCGGAAAGGATTGCGATCGGCCATTATTATCCGCAACGCTTTTGAACGCGAAGAGCGCAATAGGTGGTTTGCGTGTTTTGGGTCACTTTAGGGCCACTTTGCTTCTTGCGTTTTGTGTGTGCGCGCCGATTTTTCTGATCAAGATGATTATTTTCGCTCACATTTTTGCGCAACAAATTATTGAATATTTTCGCGATCGCAAACGTGTCTTAAAGTTGTCAAAAAGTTGTCAAAAGTTTTTGCAGCTTTTCAGCAGTCACTCGGAACGCGGCGAAGAGGTGGAAGAGAGCGCAGCAAAAAAATATCACACAATACGGAACAATGCCAAGGTTTTGGCTCTGATTAATGATTTTCATGTTTTTGAAAAAGTTTGTACGAAAAAAGAATCGATTTTCTTCCTCTTGCTCACATGAAACTGACCTTTATTCTGAGTTGACGCGAGAATAGAAAAGAGGTGAGAATGAAGAAGGTGAGAGAGTCAAGAGGTGATTGAAGACGAACTTGTGCTGCTTGAATTTATTTTCCTCGAAAGCGATGAGAATAAAATTTATCTGCTTGAAACGCACGGACAGCGCTTTGTGCGTCCCGAAAACGTCTAGCGGTCTGTGGTTTTTCGCACACATAATAAGAGCGCGAATTAAGCAGCGCGATTAATGCGAAGCAGCTTTTCTATGAGAAATGGTATAAATGTTGCGTCCGAAATGAAAGCAATTACTTCTTTTTTAGCTTAATAGGTGTGTGACTAAATTACTTTTGGCTTTGCAGGCACTCCAGCGACTCGCTGCTGTACACTTGCCGTGCTTTCCTCTGCCCGAAGGCGCAATCCACCTTCAATTTTCGAGCCCTACTTTATGCTCGTTTACACAAGCAATGCTACCTAAATACGTTGACGGTGCATCTCGCTCTCTAGCTGATTCTCTAACTCGCTCGCTCGCTCGCTCATCATCGCGAGCGAATTTCACTTTGATTGCGTTCATCAAGCAAAAAGCTCTCCTCTACTCTCATTCTCTCTATCTGTTTCACGTTGCGTTACGTTTCATAATCATGCTCAACAGTTATAATAAATGCTCGATGGCTACCGTAATCAGACCAAGACATTTCGCTCTTTTCAAAATTACATACTATTATCATAATTTGTGTTCGACTCAATTCCAGCGAAAAAGAAGAAGAAGAAAGCGGGCGAAGAAAAAGAAGAATAAATAAAATACGCAAAAATATTTCATTTCGTCGCTTCAACGTGAAGCGAGCACATCCTATCATTTTTATAAATATTCCGTTTTTTCTCTCGCTCATAGCCTCGGGATTGTTTGTCTTTAGCTTGAAAATGATGTTTAACCTCTGATCCCCACCACCGCCGTTCTCTCACTTCTGTTCTACAATTATATATAAATAACACTCATGCGATGCTTGCTGCTCAAGCTTCGTTTACGATCAAGTGCAGAGACGGAAGAATTCGATTTAAAAATTTTGAATCGAAAAAATTTAAAAAAGTTGGAATCGAATTAATCACAGCGAAAACGTTTTTCAGTTGAGTGCTACGTGCTTTGAATTAAAGCTAACGTTAAATAAGCGTATCCTTCGCCTTTTTTTTGCAAACAAAATACGTGTAAACACCGAAAGTGACAAATTTGATCGTTAATACGCTTTTATCGCAATCAAACACTTTACTCGCGAGTAATAAATTGCGACAACATGTCGCTGAAAGCTTTGAGTATTCTGCCGCTGCTGCTACTGCCACTGATGGTTTTTATATTTCTCCACACACAACGCTGAATAGAGTACAGAATGCATTATTATGCTCTACATTTTGATCGCGTGCACTCGTATATTTAAAATAAGTGCGAGAAAAGCGAAACACTTTGCGCGAAGAGAGAAAGCTATAGATAATTGCTAAATTTATTAGCTCGCACAAATATTTTACGATTAGCCAAATTTATTTACTCCAAGTGGAGGCTGTAGTTTTTAATTTTCAAGTCTATCACAAAAATGAGTTTAATAAATTAGCGTTTAACATTGTTTTGTTTTTGTTCGCGGTCGATTTTTTTCGCTATCTCTGTGCGTTTCGTACACAAGCAAACAAAAAAAGTTTTCGACTCCCTATTTTTCGCATTTTATATTTTCTTCGCTCCGCCGTTAACCCAATTGAATTTGCTCGCTCGAAGTTTGTCTCTCTTCTTCTTCTTGTTCATCGTTTTCGCCTCTCTCTCCCTCTTCTTTTCTTTTCGTTTCTATTTTTTCGACTGCTGCCAAATATTGAAACACGAATTATATTTGTAATTCGAGTGTGAAATGATTGCAAAGCATTGCTGTGTGTGTGTATTTTTTGTGAACAGGTTTCCAAAAAACCGTGAAAATCTAAATTCTATAAGCCATAACCGCAACTTATATTAAATATGTAAGCTTTGCGAATTTTCCGTCAGTTTTGGCAATCGACAGGGGTCCAATCACGCTACTCCTGTAAATTGTTCACAATTGCCATCAGTTGTTTTCTTCTTCTTCTGCTGCTTCTTTTCTTCGCTGTGCAAGTTTACGTTTGCTGTTTTATGCGTTGCTTTTGCATAAGTACTGTACACACGATGTTATGTTGAAATTTAACGTTCGTTTAACATTTAAATTTTAATTTGAATCGGTTTTTGAAAACGTTATTTCGGTGAGCATCAAAAGTGATGTTCACCTTAACTTTTGTATTTCGTTTTTTCAATTTTTTCAACTTTGTAATTTAAACTGCTGCTCGGCGAGCGCAGAAGCGTATGCAAAGCAAGTGATAAAAGTAGCGAGATAGAGCGCGAGTGAGAAGCGCAGGCAGCGAGCGAGCGAGCAGAGAATGAGAATGAATGATTGAAAAAAGTGATGCTTATAATTCATGGTTGAAAGGACCTTGCGAACATGTCAGCCATGCAATTCAATTCACGTTTTGTGTGTATATTCTCTCTTCTTTCGTTCTCTTCTGCCAACTTTTCTCGCTGCATATTGAACATATTGCGTGTTTTCCTTCTGCTCTCTTCCTTATTGTGTGCGCTAACTTTCTTCGCGTCTAACTCGCAAAGCATTTCGATCAAGCTCAATGTATGCCTATCGCCATATATCATCGGCTTTTTTCATAAATTTCATAAATTTTCTCGTTTTTTGTTTTTCAATTCGTACACAACTTTTCATCTTCCACATTCACTGCACTCGTACCGCGGCAGAATCGATACGAGTTCGCTGCTGCCGCAACAAAAGTGGTCATCGAAATAGCGTTCGCCACTTGTTTCGCCGTTTTCAATTGATTCGCGATGAAAGAAGAAGCAGTAGCGACACTCGTGATTAATAGCTTTGAGTTTTTACGATGTTCTCGCAAGGCACATCTCTTTGAGTACAAAGAAAACAGATCGTAAAGCATTTAAATTGGATAAATGAGGTAAAAATTGGACAATGACAAGCGAATTGATTGAATTATTGATCGTGTTACGTGTGTTTATTCATTTGTCGGAAGAAGGTTTCGTTTCACTGTCAAAAGCGAGACACGTTTTCGCACACAGATTAGAAAGAAAGAAGTTAATTAAGTGAATTAATTAAGCCGAGAGCAGATTTCGCTGCGTTCTTCGCCAATCGAAGCGTAAAAATGAATTGTTGCTTTTTCTCAATGAGCAGCAAGTGTGCGCGTATTGTGTGTGCGATACGCTCGCTTTCAATTCTACACCTCGACCGCACTTCGCAAACTTTTTCTCTGCGCCGTTCTGCTTTCGAACGCAAACAGCTTCTGCTAATAGCAGTGAGTGTAATCGTCGCACTAAATTGCATAACGTTAATTATGTTTGATTTGAAGTGAAGAGTTAAAACGATCGTCAAGAGTTTTGCATTTTTACGCGTAAACGGCGAGCGAAGAGGAAAAAACGATGAAAAGAGCGAGAGAAAAAGTTTTCGAAAGTGTGTCGACGAAAGGAAGTTTATGATAATTGTCAGACTTATAAAAGCGAATAATTATAATTTTATTTCACACTTAGTTTCATTTGCGGCGTTTTCAATGTTCAATGTTGTCTAATTTTTCGACTCTTTTCTCCCTCTCGCGCTCTCGCTCTTTCATTTCAACAGTTGATCACGATTTAGTTCTCGCAACAATTTCGCGAAGAATGAACAAGATAGCGAGAGCAAGAAAAAACTTCGTTCGCCATTAGCCTGAATAATAATGAAAAAAGTTTTAATAGTCGTTTTTTGCGCACAACAGAAAATGGTGTGTCCTTTGCTTGTCTCGCATTGCATTTTCGTTTTTCGCCAAAATCACGAACAATCTGATATTTAAGTGTGTGTGTTCCGAGCGCTCAGGTAATATAGTATAGCACTCGTGTATAATGTTACATGAAAAATGTTAGACCCATTTTCCGCCCTCACAGAAGCAGGTTCAACGTGAGTTTGAAATTGAAAGTGCCTTCATACGAACGCATACACATGGTGTGCACACACACAGCATAAGATGTATGTCAGCTATAATTACCTGTAATGAAGATCAAATTGCTGCCTGCCATTCATTATTGCACACACCATATTCGCTCGCCGCTCGTTTCGTCGCTCTTTGCACCGATTTGCAGAAAGTTTTTTTTTTCTTAAGCGGCTTAATGAGCGCTCTGAGCGCGAGGATAAAGTGAATGAAAGGGGAAAGTGCGTGCCTCGACTTCGCAAACTTAAACGTGGCGGCGAAAAAGAAGACGCGAAACACTTTAGCGACCATTTCGGATAGCGGAGCAATGAAATAGTTTTCGCCGTGCGATGCTTCGCTAAAAATTTTAATAATAATAAATGCGAAATAAAAAATGAAGTGAAAAAATCGGTCGAAATATGGGTTAGCTTCGCTGTGCAGATAAGAGCAGCGTATGCGTATGTATTGTGGCGAGAGCATTATTTGAATGTTTGCACGTTTTCTTCTCGCAACAAGAGGAGAAGGCAACGTGTTATCCACCAAATAATCAAGTCCTACTTTCGCGGGAATCATGCATGAAGCAGTAAAGCAAAGGGTGTAACCCTATGTCATAAAAAATTCCATACAACATGATAAAGCCCGCATCGTACGCTCGCTCGCTCGGCGTATGCACACGCTTTGCATAACAGCGTATACACGCTCGAAAATGCGCATTTCTTCAAGACAAGTGTATTAAATGTATAATTTAAAATTGTGACCCAAACTTTTCGCATCTTCTCGCTGCTCTCTGTCTTCTCCGCTTTTTTGCTCACTTTTTATGCTAAAATACAAAACATTATAATCCGTGGGAAGGTCGCAAAGTTTGCGCGATTATTATTATTATTACTTCTCTACAGGTAAATGTAGAGTTGAGTTCAAAATGGTAATATATAGAGTGGTACTATGTAGTTTCATACGAAGAACCTATTTTCTATTTTTTGCGATCAAAAAGGAGCGAAGCCGAGCGAGAGAGAGACTCGTGCTCTTAAAATTTTCCCGATTTCAACCTGCAATTTACGGCCACAGCTGAGCTTTTTAAAGTGGCAGAAAGAAGGCGAAGAAAAAAAATGAAGAAGAAGAATTAGAAGACGAAGAAGAAGAAGAAGAAGAAGAAATTTTTATGAACTTCTTAGCGAAGTGCGTAGCTGAGCCGAGCGTTGCATGTGCCTTGCGTGGTATCCTTGAGTCTCGAAACATGCAACGATTTTAATTTCACTTTCTTGACGGTAATCGGAAACCAAAATACATCCAAGGCTGTAACGCTGCCTCGCTGTCCTTTAGATGCTCTCCTCTTTTTCTCTCTCTCACTCACTCGCTAAATTTTCATCTGCATGCAATCGATTATCGAGCATCTGTTCGCTGAAAATCAACTTGCACACTTTTTGATGTGAGAACGTCCGTGAGTTTTGTTATATACTCAGCGATAGAGGAGAGCGAGAAAAAAACTTGAGCTTTATCGCTCCTTATCTCGATTCTCTTCTTATTCTTCTTGCTGCTTTCTGCTTGATTTTGCATTTTTAAATACACACACATATAGCTGGTAAAGAACCATTTACTTTACCAACGAGTATCGATTTTAATCTAATGACTAAATACCGCATAACATGCCGCAAACGATCTTAAAACGATGCATGGTGCTCGCGATCTTCTTTCGCTTTTTGTGGCGATGAGAAAACAAGCGAACGATAAGTAGACTTAGTCTCAATCAGATAATATTAAAAATTAAGAATTATAAAAAAATACGAAATGAAGAAAAAATGAATTGTGACCCAAGTTTAACAGTAGAGATTAACTCCATTATAAATTTTTTCTCTCTTCTCTTTCGTGGGAAACTATCCTCGAAAAACGGTGAAAACGATCAACTCGGTCTTCTTGTTCTTGTTGCCGCCGCTGCCGTTGCAGTGGTTCGCTGCGCGACTTACTTTTTTCTTCTTTATTTCTTATAAAGTGTCTTTAAAGTACATTTAAAATTGGCTCATTACTTAAAAATGAAAATGATGCTTGTCACAATTATACAAATCTGTTTGCCTCGTTCTAATTATAATAAGAAGTTAATTTCTTAATGGCTCTCCGGCTCACAACTTTTTTCTTCCATTCAAATTTGATATTATAAACGCAATTGCTTCAAATGTAAATGTATACTCGTTCATTTACGCTCATAATTACTTCGCTTATCTCTGTATTAATTTGAGACGCGGTATTTGTGCCAAACGTTAGCGCGATGAAAAGTAATCGCAAATGTGCGCATATATTGTGTGTAGTTAGTTGATGCAATCGTCGTTCGTCGTAAATAAATAAAATAGTAGCAAGTAGCGCTGGTAGTCATTGAGCCTCTTCCGGCTTGCGTCTTGCGACTTCTACTAGAAAAAGAAAAACGAGACACGTTTAATTAACTCGCGTTGGTCGTGCACTGCGGCGACTAAAATATCGCAGATACGATCGCTGGCGACACTTGAGGTTTTGCTTAAAGAAAGAAGAAGCGAATGGACGCGAAATGTACCTCGCTTATCATCACTACCGATCGCCGTTTGCCTTCCTGTTGCGAGCTTTTTTTCTTCTTTCTGGCGAAGAGTGTTTCTAAACTTCTCTCGCTTCTCCGCTTCTCTTCTCTGAACAGGTTGACAAGGCTTCAGCGATGCCATTCAGAAAAAAACTTTTTTCGTTGATTGATGAAACTCTCTTTACTGTAATTAATGGAAAGGAATTACGGTTTGCAATACGTAACAATAGATTTATAAATGAGAGAGAAACAAGTGTTGCAAAAATTGTGAAAATGTGTGTGTGTGTATAAAATAGTATTTAGCAGTTATTGAGTAAGTGAATGATAAAAAAATGGGGAACTAATAATAATAATCATCATAATAGTAACAACATAGCAAACAGAATGTGTGTACAAATATTGCACACATTCAGCAAGTACGTTCGAGCATGCAGACAGGCAGGCAGCTACGGCGAATGCAGTGGTCACGTAAAAGCCGAGCTCGTGTTCGCAGCTTTGCAAATGATGCAAATAACGAAATCGAGGAGAAAAAATTGAATATTTAGTGCGAGCCGTAATTACAGAGTAATAGTTTTTAACTTGATAAGCATTGCCAAAAGAAGCAGAAAGAAACTATTGCGAAAAACTTTTTCGCCTCTCACCAAAAACTGATTTCGCACACACATTGAAGTGAACAAATTCGCTTCAATGTAATCTCACGACGCGCATTCCTCCTCAAAACTTCTTTTTCTGATCGACGAGAAAGTGGCTTTTAAGAACTCTTCAGAAAAAGCGCAGAACTCGCGTTGTGTTATTATTCGCAGCGATGACTGTTAAAACTGATGGAAAGCCGTTTAATGATATTGCCGCGCTCACTTATTTTCGCCTGCCACAAAAACCGCTGATCGCGCCTTCCTCTCGCTCACGATTATCATCATTATTATCTCTTTTCTTATTGCGTTCAACGATAGTCATTTAATAATTATTACAGTCGTCTTCTTTTCTCGCAATTAGGCAAACGATGGCGAAGTTTGACACCACAAGAACGAAGGCCGTTCGTCGAAGAAGCCGAACGGTTGCGGGTGCAGCACATGCAGGACTATCCAAATTACAAATACCGGCCGCGAAGGCGAAAGAATGGCAAGCGAAGTAGCAGAGGTGGACGCACGTCGCTCGCTGGCAATGCCATCGGAATTGGCGAGACCCCCCAAAGTATGATGACGCTGTATAATACATCGACGGGAACTTCATCTGGTATTTAGAATGTTTTGACAACCCATTCATCAACTTTAGCTTCTTTTTTAGAATATTGTGGCGTTCAAACACCGGATTCTTCGCCACACGGAAGTCCATTTAGCAATACGAATGTTGATGCTGTGATCCGAAACAACAGGATATTAGATCCTTTCGGATGCGGTAACAATACGTCGGCAGCAACTACAATCACTACCAGTTCAAACTACGATCAGCTTCAAGAAACAGGTTCGAATGCAAACTTTCCCGCAGACTGCAATCAATCGTTGTCCAAAGACACCCTCACTAGCGTCGAGATACGTTCAGACTTAAGTTCGAAAACTTCTTCGAGCGCCGGCATTGTCGATCCCGCGCGCAGTTTGCCGACGCCAGAAATGTCGCCTGTCGAGAACGAGAAAGACGTGCAGCATTTTAATCGTCACAATCAGCAGCAACAGCAGCAGCTATGTCGTTTGATTCAAAGCACCACTTCTTCACGAAACATGTCGTCCCCGGGTGAAGTCATGCATCATAATCAAGCCATTTTTGCAAGCACTTTGCAACAGCAAAGACATTCATCTCCGAGCCATTACCAGAGCCGAACTCTTGACAGTCCTGTTAGTCAATTGATATCACGCTTCAGCGATACTTCACAGTTCTTAAGTAATGTTCGCACGCCATACGTGCGTATGCAAGTGCCAGCAATGGATCCTCAGTTCGAGCAATCGATGCACACGTATCAAAAGCCAAGATATGATTACTTCATGCCATGTATGCAGGGTGAATCGCGAGTGAGTGATACCGCTGTGTGGAATAACTATGGTGCGAGCAGGACGCATCAGGAACATCATCAGCATCAACAGTCGCGAGTCTACCTGTACGAATCAGAGCTTAAATCGAGTAACGAGTCGATGTACACGGACGCGAGCGAGCAGCAGCCACAACATAGCTACGATACTTATTTGGTTAACGAGGAGAATGAGTTTAGCGGTGAAATTCTGGGTAGTTTAAACGGCGTTCACCACGAGTTCACGCACGTGATAGTTCCGACGCATCAAGAAAGTCCAGGTCACGAAAGCCAAAACAGCAGCGGCGAGCAAATGTCGCACCAGCAGCAGCAGCAGCATCAACAGCAGCAGCAATCGACGATAGCATTTGGAGGTAGCCAAATGACGGTGAAATTAAGCGATTACACTAACGGCCGTCCGCCAAACGTTTGTGATAATGGTTCAGAATTAATCGCCGCTTTGGCAGAAACCCGAGAAATAATTTCCTAAAGGTCACTGAAACGTGTTGGCATTACATTAACTTTTAAAGAAAATATAGATTATTTTCCTTATGTTTGTGTGTGTGCGTGTGTACTTATTATATGCGAAAAAGTACACCACAGAATTTTAAAATAAAGCCATTGATCGATTTCACACACACAACACACATTCTATATACACCACCACATGAAATGCTGAGGAACACACGCAAACATGATACACACACACATTCACCGAAAAATTGTTGTCACTATTATTTTTGTATTAAGTTCTACTTCGATAAAAAGTTCCGAAAGTGAAAATGAAGAGACATAGTAAGATATAGAGAAAGCGATACGTGCCTTCAACAGATAAAACACAATGTTGCCTTTTTTATTATTTTTGTTGTACATAGAAACAAACAGATACCGGTTACATAGCGTAAATTGAGAAGAAAATACAAATTTTCATTGTTCACTTGTTATATATTTTTTTAATTATATTACACTCTTAAAATATATTTTATGCGTTAATTATTGTAAAGCGAAACTCGAAGCAAACGAACAACTTTTTGGCATTTGATTACCGTTTTGCCAATATTGAAGCAATAAAAAATGACAAAATTGATTATCATTCACTTTCTCCTCATCTCTGATTTATTTTCAGTTTATTTCACAAGTAAGTATCTCCACTTTTTTGATTTAATCACTCACTAACCGAGGACTGACAAAATCGATTTTATTCTCACTAGTTCCGTGAATAAACGAAAATTTTCGAATATATTGTACTCTGAATGAAAATAAGCTGTGATTTGCTTTGAATAAATGAGTTGTGAGCTTTGTTTCAATTTACGCAAGAAATCTTACGCAATTTAACTCATGCTTAATTCATCGAAAATTAAAAAATTTAATTTTTTTACTAACTCGACTAAATTCGATGAAAACTTTTCTACGAATTTTATCTCAAAATTGATCATTTTTATGAAATATTCTCAGCAAAACATGATATTTTTAATATTAGATTATTTAAAATTGAATGCGTTTTTTACAAAAATTTCGAGCATATTTCAAAAAATTAAAATATTTATCGATGTTAAACCTGGCATAGCTTTGAAAAGAAGTTAAAAAATTTCAAAGTGGCCGCAAATAATCATTTGAGGGAGAAGAAACAAGAAAAGAGAATCGATCGAAGTATTTATTAAAGTGCAATTTGAAGTCTGCGAAAGTAGACCGTAATCTTGAAAATAGTGAAGCCGCCAGAGTCTAAACCTTAAATTTACGATTTCACGGTTAGCGCGTAGATTTATTCGTTTCACGCAGCAATGCAAGATTCGAGATGAAAATGGACGTGAATGGAGCTAAAATGAAATGCCTCTTCGAGTGGAAGTGGTAAAAAGAAATTTGGAAATGATTGTGGACAAGCAAAATGAGTCGCCTTCGACGAGGATGGGATTCGAACCCACGCGGGCAGAGCCCATTGGATTAGCAGTCCAACGCCTTAACCACTCGGCCACCTCGTCACCGTATGTCAGTGAGAGTGAAATGCTCGCCCACATTAATAGTTTAATTTTGTTCTAAAAAATTTTTTGCGCCACTTTGCACTGAGTTTAAAATTATGCTTTTGTCGCTTCTATGGAAATATTCACTTCACTCGAAGCTCTCTGTTCACGCGAACAGCGCAGCGACGCGCATTTTATGAAATGCTTTTTGAAAATCATTTCTGTTTCAAAAGCGTAAAAAATAAGACAAAGCAAACGATCGAATCGAGTGCGTGTGTGTTAAAGCGTTTCAACGCTGAGAGAATCAATTTTGAAAAATCGTTTCTTAAAACAATCATTTCATTTGTCAAATTATTGATTTTTAAAGAGCAAAACAGTCTCAAAGAAAGAAGCGAATGGTCGATGAGCTGTCGCTGTAATGAAAAACGAAAACAATAAAAATCAATTGTTAGAGATAATTAAAATACGCAAATCAGAGCAAACAATTAAATAATTACTCGAATGATAATTAAATCGCGATTAACTTTTTAAAACTAAACTCGTGAAAAAGGAATCAAAAGCGCGATGAGTAGACGACCCCTACACGCCAACTTCCTTTTCCGTCGCGTGTTGAAAGAGAAAAGTGGCGTTTCGTCTTTCGGTCGCAAAACAGCGAAAACCAAGCGTCGAAAATGGTGAACGTGCCGAAAACGAGGAAAACGTACTGCAAAGGCAAGTGTAAAAAGCATACGATGCACAAAGTGACGCAGTATAAGAAGAGCAAAGAGTCAGTCCATGCTCAAGGAAGGCGTCGATACGACCGCAAGCAGCGCGGTTACGGTGGTCAGAAGAAGCCCATTCTTCGCAAGAAGGCCAAGACGACGAAGAAGATCGTGCTCAGAATGGAGTGCAGCGATTGCAAGTACAGAAAGCATTTGACTATCAAACGCTGCAAGCACTTCGAGATTGGTGGTGAAAAGAAACGCAAAGGACAGATGATTCAATTTTAAGCTGCGATTCATTTTTTCTTCGTTTTGTCTAATAAACGAATGTTGCCCAAAATGCGTCATCGTTTCGCGTTTATTTCACTCGGTTTTTTATTATTTATAATTACGAGTTTAAAGTCAACTAAAATGAAGTGTTTAACGTTTATTCTGCGAATTCAAATCGCTAGCTTTACTCGAGTTTATGTCAAACTGTGTTCATATTTCTTCACAGATGCAGCAGCAAATTTCTGTTAAGTTCTGCGAACTCAATACTATAAAGTTAATGAGATGTCAGAGGAGTTCGACTCATTTGCAGTGACGCAGAACAATTTACTAAAAATTAGGTACATAAACTGTCAAAGCTTTAGCGAAAAGTCAAGACATAAGCATGTTATTGATTACATGCTTACATCTTCCCTTTCTCTAAAACTTTATCATTTGATATCATTTTAAGAGTTTTAGTTTCGATTCAGTGATGGACAATGGTTGATGCAAATGGCTAGTCTAAGGAAGTAGTTAATTCCAGATGCAATAATGGATATTTATTAAACTAGCCATTTGCAGCAACCATTGTCCATCGATGATTTCAAATTTTTACATCAAAGCCTAAACAGGTACAAAAATTTTCGGTTAATATTCGGCAATAAAGGTATTTGAAAATATTTGAACATAAGATCCCGATCTAAATTTTATTTCTTCTCAACATTCTTTAACAATTGCACTCGAGTGAATATATCGACTAAAGTCAATTTATAGTCTAGAATATTGAATTAGTCTGCTTCGCTTTACATTTTAAGATTTTCAGCGCAATAATGCAAAATGCTAACAAAATTACTCTCAAGTTTTTATTATATTATCGCACGAAGCTCTAATTTAAAATTCAACCTCTTTTAGGTCTAGATGCGTTTGCAGATCTAATCGAATTGCTTCACAAGTACCAATGTCTGAGTATATACCATTGATTAAATTTGTATATCCATTTATTTGAATTGACAGCATTTTTAAAGTGTCGTATAAAATTTAATTATTAGCTCTACTGTTTTAATTTTTTTACAATAAGCAAAAATTGATTAAAAGCACACTCTTTGTGATGCTAAATTTGTAAAATAAAAAAAAATTAATGAATTTAAAACTCATAAAACTCGTAATTTAAAGTTTTTGTGGTACTGTGGATGGACAAAACTTTTCGCTTCGTAGTGAAGTGTTCTTTACACTTGTGAAACCTTTTTCTTTACGGTAATGCATAAAAACAAATACGAAAAAATAATTTTACGGCATTTTAATACATAATTTCATATGATTTCGCTGTTTAGTTACTGTCGCTTTAATTTAAAATCAATAATAAATTCTAAAAAATTCTTCAGCACAACATTACTTTTCAATGCAATGTCATGAAATTGTTTTTCCATATGATTTATGTTTTTATGTTCAGCAATTTGAATTTACGAGGTTTATGTGAGTTTTAATTAACTAATTTCGCTTTATTTTAAATGAATCTTTGCTTATTTTAAAAATATTTTTTCACATAAATTTGTAGCGCTAGTATTCGTTAACAAAAGAATTTCAAATCATGATGCTCTGAAAACTTTATAAACGAAATTTATTCGCTCGAATTAAGCGAAAAAGGCTCGCAGTTGATCTCTCCTCGGCACACCGTGAAAGATAAACTGTTTTCTAAAAATATTCGTTAATCTGCTTATATAATAAAAAGTAACGTGATCGCTTTTCTAAAGCAAATACAAATGCTACAAAAATAAATTTGACATCAAGCAGCTTCATTTGACTTTTTTTGGTTGCCGAAGTTGAATTTCATTTCGGTCAATTTCATGTCGGTAGATGGGTTTTAACTTCATTAAATCATCATTAAAGTAAATATTATGTTACCACGTTCGTACAAATAATACTGATTATGCGTGAAACAAAGTTAATACACTAACAGAGTTGCATTGAATGAAGTATAAGATTTCACAAAATACCTTAAACACTCTCATACATTTTTATAGTTCTTAAAATCTCAGACCCAAATTGAAGAAATATAAGTTAAAAGTAAATTGTACGAAACGAAAAAACTATTTAACAATGTGCAGTTAGTTCGAATGCATCGAAATACGGAGAAACTGGATTCTCATAATACTAATGCTTTAAATAATGCGCATATTTTGTGCTAGGTAAATCTAATTTAAAATATTTTGTCACGTAACAAGTCCATACTCGCTTCATGTTTGCTTTATCTGTTTTAGACATTATACAAGGCATTATCTGATATGAGCCCATATGAAATGAAAGTTAGAAAAGTTTGTACAAATTCCAAATTAGCGTAAAATTAGCATTTTCCGCATGATAGATTCTTGTTGCTTCAAATATTCCAAATTCAAAAACGTTAACTCTTCTCACTAGTGAAGTATTGATCACAACTTCGCATTATGCATGCGTAAAGACAGCCAAAAATTGTTTCTCGTTCTCGAATACTGATCTGAATAAGCGGCCGATAATTAAATCTGAGAAAATTAAGTCTAACAAAACATTAAAATTATTTACCATTCTCCGCAAACACTTGACGTTTTAATGCGAGCCAATAAAACTTCAAAATTGATGCAACAGTACATTCAATTCCTTTTCGCTTGCTCACTTTAATTAGCTTAAAGCAAATAAATTCAATCAATAATCGTTTTAAACAACAGATTCTTACCGAAATTCAGTGTCACAATGAAATGATTGAATCAAGCGTTGGACATCAAGAATGACAATAAATTCCCCGTTTCCTTCGTTTGGCGTCTCACTTAGAGAGAAGAGCGGAGAGAGACGAGACGCTAACTTGTGTGTGCAGCAAATTTATTTCTCATTTTTAAATATTTGAATATTTGTGTGTGCGTATTTTTTGTTGTTGTGTGTGTGCGTGTTTTTTTCTGTTTAATTATAAGCAAGTATTTGAGTTAAATTTGTTTTTAACTTCGATTAGCTCGCATTCAAATATTTAATTTGAAAATAAAATGTGAAAATTTCGTTTGTTACACTGTGAGTGTGTTGTTTGTAACCAAAAGATAACGACGCGTTACTGTGAACGCTTCATAATCTGAAATATAATTTGAATTTTTTTATTATATTCTTAACTTGAACATTTTAAACTGTAAATTTCAAGAAACTTTAAAAGCATTTTTTGCAAAACAAACTTTTAAAAATGAAAAAAATGCTTTCGAGATTTTTTTCCAATATAATGAAAAAACACGAAGCAAATGTTAAATAAGCGCAATAAATTTTGTGGGTGCAACCCATCGTTTTGAAAAGCAGGCGAGAAAAGTGCTTTTCATCATCCAAAAGGTAAAAAATAAATTTAATTGGCTTTAAATTTGAAAGCAAAAATGGCGCGTTTTGCACTGCCTGAAGAGTCCAATTACTTGAAATTTAAGACGCCAGTGTTTAGATGGCGTTGTCTGCGCGCGGTCACTGCTATGAACGTATTGAACTTAATGAAAAAAAATTTAAAATTTCAAAACTTATTTACGTCCGATATTTTGACTACCTTTTGCTTTGTTTCGAAATGCAACTGATTTTATTCAACATTTTCGCCCGATTTTAAGCACATATTTTGAATTTTAATTTATTTAATTTCATTCGCAAAATTTCACTTTTGTTTGAATTCAAAAGCATACAAATTAAATGTGATCAATAAATATTCTTGCATTAAGTTGAAATTCAAAAATTCCACTGCTTTTAACTCATTTAATCTTGTCGCTTGAAATGTTAACTTAATAAGTTGTAAAACAAGCGTAAAATAGTTGTAAATGACAATCATTTTACGCTTGTTTTAAGTCAAGAAACATTATTTAGGTTGTATTTGAAAAGTAATTTTTTAGACTCGAAAGCAGTTAAATCGCATCTGGCTAATATCGCCATCAAAATCAAACTTCATATTTAAGTCTTAATATTACAATTTTAAAATTATTTCGATTTTAACGTGCTGCCTTTATTTTGAAACACGCTGTAAAATGTAACGAAAAGTTATGTTTCGGCGAGATTTTCTATCATTGAGCATGTTTATTTTCTAATTTTTTTTCTACATTGGAAAGAGAGAGACATGAGTACCGGGAAACACTTTTTCCGGCTACTAATAATATTTTGTTTGTCCAACAATATTTATATTATGGGATAAGCTTTTTCTTATGAAATTCAATCAATTGTTGAACGTCTTCCTTTCATAAGGGTTTATTGTATTTTACATTCTTGATCAAATAATTGCATTATATTGAATAGATATATAAGAAAAGAATTATCTAACAAAACAAAATGATAGCTTTGTATTGTTGGATAAGATCTTTGTCAATAAATCTTTTCACTTGCCTTCTTATTTTTATTCGAGCAACAATTTTGTGAATTACGAGCTTATTGTTCGGTAAAACTTTGCAACGACAAAAAAATTAAATTATGCTATGGCTAAGATCTACAGTAATCTATAGAAATCATGCGTAATCAGTATAAAAAAGACAAAATCCAGCAGAATAATTCCCTAAAAGCTAGAAAGAATGAAAATGTAATAAGAACCAAAATATTGCAAATGATCGTTTTATTTTGATACATTTTTGGCACAAGTTTAGGGAAAAATCTGAGTTTTTAGTGACAGAATTTGTTTGACATTTTTCACTTCTTTAAAAGTGTTACATTATATCAAAATTACTTTTCTTCATTTAGAATCAAAGTAAAAATTGTGAAGAACAAAAATTTTTTTTCATTTAAAATGCATGAAATTTATTTTCAATTAGAAATAAATTTTCTTTTGCTTTTATTTTTACACTTTTTTCTTAATCGCATCAAAATAAATAAACTTTGTTCAAATTGGAAAATTTAAGAAACTGAATTATATGATTTTTATGTTTTTACTCATTGATTTTTTTGTCACCATTGCGAAAGTAAATTAAATTTCTGAAAATCTAAAAAATTTTACGTACTCTTGCTTTGCTATAATGTTTTCGGCTTCCTGGCATTTGTGAAATTGATTTTTAAAAATAATTTCTTTAAGATCACACAAGTGAATCTTGCTTTTCATCCAAAAATATTTGAGTCAATATCGTTTTTCACTATTGTGTTTTATTAAATTTGCAGTCCATGACAAAAAATGACCACCATAAATAAAATGAAAATGAAATTTTCCTTTTCACTTCTCTTCAAAATATAAATTGCAGTATCGCAAAATTTCTACTTTTTTTGTCCACTCACCTGAATTCAATTTATACACAAATAGAGCTGCGGAGAAGAAATTTCATTGCTTTTGAATCAAATTTAATAATAACTTGCGAAAATTCCTAAGTCAGAGAGTGGATTTCATCGTACACAAATATTGAATCAAAAAATCACGTTGAAAGCATTTCAATTTTTTTCGCTTATTTCTAAAAGCGAAA
The DNA here is from genome assembly GCA_003675995.1 of Dinothrombium tinctorium. Classification (NCBI taxonomy): domain Eukaryota; kingdom Metazoa; phylum Arthropoda; class Arachnida; order Trombidiformes; family Trombidiidae; genus Dinothrombium; species Dinothrombium tinctorium. Next base: position 3,147 of record NCKU01000466.1, on the reverse strand, counting down.
ATTTATTTTAGAAAAGCAATAAAATTAATCGAGATTAAGATACAAAATAAAATCAAATCGAACCATTTATTGAATTGAATTTATTGCAATGTTGTTTCTCTACGCTTCAATAATTAATAAATTATTCCGTTTGGTTGTAAATCTTTTGTTCTGCTCTTATATCGAACAGCTTCTATTTCTCAACATCGTTTCCTTTTTTTATTTTTCAGTGTAATAAAATGAAAAAATCAACATTGCATTTAACCATTCTATTTTTCAAGTACCGTATTCCCGCGAATTAACCGACATGTCGGTTAAACTGAAATGAACCAATTTTGACTAAAATCAAAAATGGTACTAAACCGACATGTCGATTTAACTCGAAATAAACCGAATTTGTCCGGAAGTATTTGAAATAGACCAACATTTTAAACATTAATTTGGATAAAAAGAATTTTTATTTTTTAAAAATGCACATTTTTATTAAATTAAAAATCTTTTCTAAGTTTCTAAAACTTCAGCTTCATTATTACATTCATCATTTTCATCTTCGTCATCTTCATCGTCGGTGATTCCAGTTGGTTCAACCGGTTCACTTAAATCTGCTTCGATACCAAGAACTTCTTTCATGCCTGAATGAAATAAATATTGATCGCGGAGAAAACAGATTCCACATCCTATAAAAGATCGGCGAACCATTTCCCTATCAATTTGGTCCCATGCGTTTGATATCCATTTTGCCACTTCTTCATAGGAGGCTTTTTCTTTTTCCACTTTTCGTATACTCTGATTCTCCTAAAAACGAGAGCCAAGTATCTTGATGAAGCGAAAAAATGCACATAGTCGCATAATTAAGCATTAGTTTCACAAAAAGCTATTTTAACTTTTACATTTCGCAACCATTTTCACCCTCAAAGAGGCAGGTCCTTTTTCGATGTTATATGATCCATAACACTTCTTTGAGAAGGGACCTTTTTTGCTTACCTATGTTCATCGGAAAAGTTAGTTTTACAAATAAAATCATACTTAACCACTAGTCTTCTAGTGATTAGGAAACCTGATTCTTACCTTCTACAATCCACTTTTTATATTCACCCCGCAAATAATTTTTAAACGGTCTGTTCAAATAAACATCCAATGGTTGACAAATGGATGTGAGACCTCCAGGAATAATGGCAAGAGAAGTTTTGGACCACTGTTTAAATGCTGAAATTACGTTTCGGTGTTTGTGAGATGGATGAGAGTCCATAACCAGAACAGATTTCTGGTTAAAAATGCTGGCTAGAACACGCTTTTGCCAGACTTCCTTGCGATATTCATCCATCTTCTGTGTGGTCATAAACCCTTTATCCGCAACTGACACCACAATGGTTTTAGGAAATTCTCCTTTAGGTGCCTTCTTAAGGTTTTTAAAAATAACTATAGGCTTGAGTTTCTCGCCATTCCCTAAAACTGTTAGCACGACACTAAACCTTAGCTTGTCATGACCTGAAAAAAGAGTCAGGTATTCTAACCACTAGATTTTACAATGATACAGTCAAAACTTATTTTCATGAACCCCTTATTTTTATGAACAAAAATTTTCGTACCTTCTAGTGTTGGTAATACCTCATTTTTATGAAATATTTGTTTTAATAAACAATTTTTATACAAAAGTGGTTCATAAAAACGAGTTTCTACTGTATTTGAATCTCACCTGTTGTTTTGCATCGTCCAGTTTTAACACCCTTTAAATCATATGTGCGCTTAGATGGCATGCAAAAGTACAAAGGTGTCTCATCCATGTTGCCAATTTGGCTAAGTGAATCGAGCTTCATCTTGGCAAAACTTTCATCTAAGAACGAAAAGAAGTTCTTGATTTTATCCGTTGCATCTAAGGGCAATCCTTGTCCTATCGATGTAACTGCTCTATTTACGATTCCAAATCGTTTTAAAAAATTAAATAGCCATCCTTTTGACGCTTTAAATGCATCTCTTCTTAAAATTGAGAGTCAGGTATTCTAGCCACTAGAAAATGGTTAGGATATCAGGCGCTCACCCTCGTTTGGATAAATATCAGGAAACATTTCAATTGCTTTCCGACACCAAGCGTCCCCATCCATTTGGAATCCATTGGGTTTAGCAGTCTCTTGAAACCAGAGAAAAAGTTTTTCTTCTAATAAATTCCACTTTCCTCGTTTTTTTCGTTTTTCTTCTGTTTGAGAAACCTTGCGACGCCTTTTAATAGCAACATCATTGTCTTTCGCATACTCCTCAAATTCTTCGGCTAACGATTTCCAGTCATATATGAGGCTTCTTGAAATGCCATAGAACTTAGCCGTTGAAGAGATGTTTCCATTTCGTTCCTTTAACGTTTTCAGCACTATTCTCTTGAAGTGTATGGTGTATGAAAGCTTTCTCTTCCCTACTGAAACAAGAGGTGAGAGCCACGTATCCTAACCCTTACATACCTGATTTTATTTGGACATCCGAACTTTGTTCAACTTCGGTTGTGTCACTCTGGTTCGTTTAATGATCACTCACATCGCCATCAATGTGATCGTTTTCCGACATCTTCTCTTCACGGTTAACCCTCCCTCTGGTGGAGGTTGAAAAATAAGTTTTTGGTTTGTTTTCATCCGACATGTCGGTTTATTTTGAGTTTGTCCGACGCTAGGTAAAATTCAAATTTATCCGACATGTCGGTTAATTCGCGGGAATACGGTAATATTTATATACACAAATTCGTAAAAAAGATTTTTATGTCTGAAAAGAATAAAATCAAACTTTTCTTTGAAAACTGTTAAGCCGAAGCGTAGCTATTTTCTGTATCGATTATTTGTTTTATTTTACGATAAAAGTGCTTTCGGAAAATATTTTTCATTTTCGATTTTAAACATATCGATCGCGATTCGGAATTTTACTCGCAAACGATTCAAAAAGTTTTCGAGAACATAATTTGCAAACAATCTTAATTGTGAGTTAATGCTTGTTAACTTTTAGTAATTTGTTAGCTTAATGTTTTCAAACAAGCAAAACCGCTAACAAGGAACTTATCTTTTGTGTCCGTTCCCGATTTCAATGAAACTTGGTATGCAGATAGAACTTCGTTAGTGCATTAAGAATTACCCCCATCATCGGTGCGAATTTTGCGCGTGAAGCAAGTTATTCGCGTGCAAACTTTAACAT